>JXSR01S069957.1:68791-84639 GCA_000969725.1 Ophiothrix spiculata
TTTTGTGTTCCCAAAGAAATGTTTGTTTTTGGATTGATGGCCAGCTCTATAGGATGATTTAATTGTTGTAATTATAGATCTTTTTTGTCAATTTAAGATAAGTTTTATGGGTTTGTTAATCACCTCTGTTCCAACCCCCTAATTGTAATTCACATAATTCTTCAAGAATGTTACTGTCCTTGCGGTCATTTTTTTCTTGATATTGTGTGAAAGAGTAGGGCTTTACCCCGGGCTTGACCAAAGCAACCTCCAGACAGATATTAACCATGGTCAAGTGATACGCCTTGTTTCGCTACAGACATTATTACAGAGCGACATTGATACTGAAATTGGGTACCGCAACAAGATCTTGGCCTACGAGGCAAAATGTCGCTGATGTATCGCTCTCATGTGATCCATGATTAACGCTTGTTGAGAAGCGACACTCCTTTTCTCGTGTGGTGAGTGACATTTGAGCATTGGTCACTCACCAACGTCCAACGAATGCCGTAGACAACCAGGTTACCAAGAAACACGTCAGAAAATCTTTCAATTTCTTGATTTGTAAGTGGATGCCTGTAAACTTTGTAAACACTTAATTGAGAAATGTTTGATGAATGATAGTCAGGCATTGGTCACTCAACCAGTGTCCAAAATGAAGGCGTGAGGATGACAAGTTTTTAAGAGCATTGTTGACATGAAAAATGATGAAAGAATTTAACAGCTTTTGCTCTATTTAAAGTAGAAACACTTCTTAAAAGTGTTCAAATGGTGCACAGTTACATTTTATGTATGATTTTGTGTAATAATTATTTCATCACTTTTGCGTACAGTCTCAGATAGGGTATTCATTTGACTAGGTATGGTCCCTCCCATATATATATAGGGTATCCATTCGAACAGATATGGTACATTTATATGCAGGTTTAAACAAATGTGGACCAGGAGCCAAAATGAGCTCCTTGACCTTAAAACAGAGCCCGGTACTGCAGTTTCCAGTGTAAAATATTGAATAGACCGGGAGCCAAATCTTAGGAACCGTTCCAAGGGTAAATGGAGCCCGGCTCCCGCTTAAAAAAAACCTTGTTTATATGGTCTCAGATAGGGTATCATTTCACCCAATTTTTGCCAATTTTCGGTCTTGCATAGGGTCACCTGCGGAACTCGGATGGTTATCTGGACACCACGGAACCAACGTTAGCATCAACAAAAGTAGTTTAGTGTCGGGAAAGTTAAAACCAAGATAATTGACTTGTAAAATAAAACAGGGAAACTATCTTGATTAGGCAGCAGGTGTTGTTTTCTGAACAATGAGATTGAAATATTGATGGTATGCAGTGAAGATACTCTGATTATCATGGAATCAGAGCATTTAATAATGCAATGGTCACATAATCACCGGTCGCCGACCTATGGCTGGTTATCGGAAGGAAGCCGCAATGCCGAAAAAATCTCGCTATAACATGGTACGACATCGGTGAATGCTTGTGTTGTCTGATCGGTTGCCGGTTGTTATTTGACCATAACTAAAAACATCAATTGTTAACAAGCCGCAAGATTTTAATGCCAAGTTTTAAATTCTTGCGGCTTGATATCTACGCTCACTGTCCCAAAATAAAGTCAACAGTTGTTTCCTTTTACAGTAACTATTATAATTTCTATATTGATAATTTTCAATTTATTATCAAAATTAATGAAGAAAGCAAATTAAATTTACAATTTTAATAAACTGTTCTGTCCAGAGACTCAGTTGAATTAAGATAATGCTAGATGAAGTTCATGCTCTCTGCATGGATTGAGCACTCTGCATAATCATAATATAAGAAGTATCCAAATCTAAAATTGAATTTTTGTATTTGTTTATTTTATTAAGATATATGTATTTATTTATCATTGTTTTATTTTTACATATTTCATTTTTTATATTATTTTTTTAAATTGTTATTTTTATTTCCTTATCAAATTTATTTTATTTATTTATTTATTTATTCCTCACTGTTTTTATTTATAATTACACACTTGCCTCTATCATTAAAACCAAATTATCACTACAGGAAATTCCCTTCAAGTATTTAATGTTTTTATTGCACTTAATTGGTTCCCTAATTAACATATTCTTTGTTTTGTTGGTCATTATGTCTATAAAGAATTTGCTGTTATTAAAATCATCATATTAGGGTCTGGTGCTGTGCATATATTAAGTGATAACATTTCTTTGCATAAAGTTCTGTAGCAGTAGATATTATTCTTTATTTCATGGAATTGTTGCAGTGTAAATAAACCAAACAAAATTTTGAATTATTGATATCTACCTGTGCATTGGTGCACCTGAAAGTGGTAGGATCTCCCCAATTGATTTATTGATGATTCATCAATATCAGGTGTTGTTATATGTCTTCAAGAATGGATTGACAACTTTGCCTGGTTTTTTCTGCAAAGCTTTGTGTGTTTAAGCTTTCCATATCATAACCATGTTGATTGTTACATGTGTGTGTTCATCACTAGATACCTGTAAATGTGTTCCGAAATCTCTCACTGTAAGTATACTTGTTGCTTGATCCATAAGTTGCAATAACACTGTACAGATCATGTTGCATGACCTTATTATTTCATAATTATGTCAAGGCTGTAAAAAGCGGGTAAAATGAGTCGTCTTATTCATGATTTGTCTTCTTTCTTGTTTATTCACTTGCAGGCTCAGCAGTCAACCTTTAATAACGTGCTGTCGCCTGATAGTGCAATGCCAAGCTCTGTTCCGTCGGAATACTCCACAGACGTTGTGACGCCACCCCCGCCATCATTCACCCCTCCACCCAGTACAGGAGCAGCTTCACAATCCCTTCCCTCAAAGTAAGCACTGATCATTTTAATTTCTCAAGAACTTTGTTTAAAGGTACCAGTTGTGTAAATCCAATAGGGACTAACAACGGTGTTGAAAAACTGTCAAAAACTGGACTGGGTAGATCAATCACTGGGTCAGTGTTCCCACCAAGGTTGTAGAAACTGACTTTTTCTATTTATTTAGCCGTTTTGTAGTCTCAGCTAGTGATTTTTGGCACAAGCACTTCAGCTTTTTCAAATTTGATTGAATTGGCGCAGGCTCAAAATAACTTTAAGACGAACACTGCTGTAGTAGTGCGTGGTTTATGAATTTATACAAGATAATGATTTTAAAGACCGTTTGTTAATGTTTTCGATTTTTTCCCCTCTTTTCCTCCATTTAGCGTCAACTATCCGGGAGAGAATGAGTTTCAGATATATCTCGGCCAGCCTACCCCAACAGCTGCTAAAAGTGTCAGTTGGACCGTAAGTATTAACATTAGGTCTACGTCACTGAAGCCTAATCAAAAAGAAACAAAAAATGTTCTCTGATTTGTTTTCCAACATGGAAAGTTTGCACTTAATGTAATGCCATCCAATTGATAAAATGCTCAACCATAAGAGACCCAGTAATTGCATAGTTTATGTCAGTTGCAAGCATAGTTACAGAGGACCCGGGCACAGGTGATACATAGCAGGGGAGATTACCAGAGCCAAGTGTAATAATCCCCGTTATTGCCTGCCCTGGGTACTGTCCCAAGTACCGGTGCACAATCGCGGGTACTGTACCTGCCCATTGTCATATCCCGGCTACTGTTACTAGCTGATTTCACAGCCGTAGAATCAAGAGTATGATTGAATATGATATGATGTTAAGTCCTGACTGGCAATAGCAGGGACAAAAGCGGGAATTCATCGCCGTATCCCAGTTACTGTATATGATCTAGCCAGCCAGGACTTATATAATATTAAAACATACTCTGTTGATTCTTCCACTGTGAAATCAGCTAGTAAAAACTGGGTAACGGTCGGGGCTACATTTTGGTATGCAGCCTTAGGTAGCTGAGCCTGTGACCAACTATATTGGTCACATGTACAGACCAAGTACAGTCCAAGCTGCTACCGGGGTATTACTTTCTGGTAATCCGATGGTAACAGTCCCAGGTATTGTACCCAGGTCCTCGGTAGCCAGGATTACTGCTTGCAAGGGATATAATCAGGTCATAAAAGTCGACCCTCGCTCATCGTAAGCCATTTGTGCAGAATAAGTGTTGACAAAACTTCTCGTATTATAAACAACCCTTGTGAAACAGATCTGTAAAGTATGTTGAAGCTTAAATAAATATAACCAAGCCTCAAAGTATATTAAATTTGTAAAAAGCAGATTTAGGCATATGTGCAGTATTATAGTCATAGATGTACCATATCAAGATTTTTTGAATTTGTGCAATTTGTTCATTTCGTACTTATTTATACTTCTTTTTCATGCATAATGTCAAATTGATACCCCGCAATTTGTTTTTGACCGTGTTCACATTTGAAAAGAATGTTGATGGAATTTAAAAATAGAGAAATTGTGCACTTTGGAATTGCGTGACATTTGCGCGATTTAATGTGTTATCTCAGAGTTATTTTTCCATTGTTTAAAATAAATTAGCATTGATTAAAGTTTGGGGAAAACCTTTGCGCTGAAAGCGAATGCCAAAGGGGATTCCCAAAGGTGAACAATAGGACAAGGAGATCATATTAGACTTTGAGCTTTCAGTAGTTATTAAAAGATTAGAAAACCCCATACACATAGATAAAATATTGTTTACTAAATATGATAGATATGTAGGGCTAGATTATGCTTAATCATGACTTTTTAATGTGTACTTCAGAGGGCACCTGGGTAAAAGTTTGCGGTAGCAATATCATCAAATTTTATGCAAGTCTGGGAAAATCCATATGACCAATTTCACAAAGAACAAAATTAATGAAATTTTGATCTTTTTAAAATGTTACTTTTTTGTGATCTTACACAAATGTTGAAAGCCTGAGAGTGCAGGAGTATGAACAGTTCCACAAGATATAAAACACCAATAACATACATCTGTTTTTCTTTTCTTCTTTCACAGTATTCTAACATGTTGAAGAAATTATTTGTGGACAAGGACAAACCATGTCCCATTCAGTTCAAGACAACTAAGCCGCCTCCACAGAATAGTTATATCCGCGCCATGCCGATTTTCAAGAAACCAGAGCACATCCAGCAAGTTGTCAAAAGATGTCCCAACCATGCTAGTGTGCTGCCAAATGGTAAGACCTGCATTATTTGCTTCTTCCAGATAAAATGTCAGAGGATTGGGTTGGATCTGAAGCAAGGGTTTAGCCAGAGAGGCTGACGGCTGATCATGAAAATGGACGCCCTGTAAAATGTAAAGGCCATCCAATAACGCGTCCAAAAATGCGTTTTACGATATGAAATTTAATGTTGAATGTTAGAATATATCTTCAATAATCATCATCGTCACAAAATCTGATCAATTTATGTACTTTGTGGACTTCAAAATGGGCTTTATACCGCGCTGTGTCTTCATTCGTTTGCCGAAAGGTCGCCTTGTTGGTATAACTTAATCATCGTCTTCTTTGTCAAGTATGAATATTAATCATGCTGACGTCACGATGTCTTGATTAAAGTCGGCCTGTTCACCCAGCCGCGAATTTGGATGCCCTACTTTCAAATCCTGGCTAAATCCTTGATCTGAAGGCCTATTGATTTAATAATATCATAATTCGCTCAAATTGATTGAGTAGTTGAGTCTGGAGCTAGTATTCCCAAGGTCGGAGATTTGAATCTTGGATGCATGGTCAGTGGTTTTTTTTTTCACCGATTGTCAGTTTGTTGTTTACAATAGGATGTAAAAGACTTGTCCTTTATCTTCAACTGAGCAGAAATGCTACTCTTCAGGAAATTTTACTCCGAAAGTGTCGGTGTCAGGAAATTTGTAATATAAGAAAATGCATTTTCTTTGCATTTTCACACATTTTTAGGAATTTTGCAGCTCTACACATTGACGGTGTGGATTTTAAATGAAATATACACATTTATTTATCATGTCAACCTGTTTTTACCCCTCGCTCTTTTCAGATCCTACAGCATTCCATCTCGTGATGAGCAGCGACCCAAGCTCACAGTACGTGGAGGACTCCAACACAGGACGCTTGAGCGTCATTGTGCCATACAATATACCGCAGGTCGGTACAGAGTACTCCCAATATCTCTACAGCTTCAAATGTTTCCTGTCCTGTGTTGGGGGACTGAACAGGAGGCAAATTCAGGTTGTGTTCACACTTGAATCCAAGTAAGTAGGAAAGAGTCGGACATAGCGCATACTGTAAACGGGCTATTTTTCGTGAACGTTTATATTTCCCGAATTTCGCAAATGATCATGTAACCGCAAATATGTTCATTTTATGTGTAAGACAATGCTATGAAGCTTAAAAACACTAATTAATTTAAAACTCACAGAAAGTTCATGATTCACAAAAATTTCTGCTCGCAAAAATATCCCCGTATACAGTTGTTTTTTCGCTTTTTAAGTACAAATTAACTGGACGCGATGTCTACTCCGTAAATTACGTACAGTGTGCGTCTACGCTATCAGAATTGCACAACAACACGCAGCTACACTTAATACGCATCTGAAACGATTGCAGTTGTTCAGAAACTTTAGTTGGTACTTCTGGGTTTATATCTAGAGTATAGCTGGGAATGGGGATGCTTATTACATCGGAAATTCACATTGCCCCTGTCGTTATTGTATGTCCCCGTCCCTCAGGGGAAATAGGGGCTAGTTATCACATCAGAAATTGATGGTGTCTATGACATTATTATAGGTCCCCTTCCTCTGGGGCAAATAGGTGCCAGTTATTACATCAGAAATGCACTATGTCTGTAGCACAATTTAGTGTCCCCCCTATTCCCTGGGGAAATAGGGGCTAGTTATTACTTCGGAAATGTATGGTGCCTATGGCATAATTTTCGAACATCAATTCAATTGACACAGAAACCAAATGACCAATACCATCAACATGAAGTCAATATCCAATATTTAGTACTCAGCATTGATTGACCCAATTCTGTGTGTGTTTGTGCCAAGAAACAAGGGTCTAACTATGGACAGGGTTCCAGCGAGGTGAAATTTAGTGACAAGTTACATTTAAGTAAACGTTCAGAAAAATGAAAATTTTGATAATATAATTACCCCAGGAATTTTTTTTTTTATTGATTTTAAAACTTTTTCCAGTTTTAAAATTGGACTTAAAATAAACCAGAGTGCTAGATGGAAATTAAGAGTGGTTGGTGGGCCTACTCACCACCACCCTTCCGGTATAGCTAGAACCCTAATGTGGGGACTATTTTAAATGGGATGATGATTTGTCAGATATATTTTTGCTTTATTTCTACATAATTATTTGTGATAGATAAACTATATTGTTATCTAGTCATGAAGTAATCAATGTTTTAAGCCCGGGGGGTACTCACATATTAAGGTATACGGGGATGTGCCGCTGGAATGGGTCGCTTTTTCACAAAAAATCCCTAAACATGGGTCCCATTTTAGCACAAAAATCCCTAAACATGGGTCACATTTTCAAGAAAATATGCTAACATAGTCCCAAAAAGGTGAACAATTTCTGGGCTCTCATTGCGAGCCCAGAAAATTTTGCAAAATCAGCCTATTTTTGGAGCAAAATCCCTAAACATGGGTGCACTTTTTCTCAAAAATTACCCTTAAAGATGGGTATGGGTTCCACGGTCCAAGCCGCACACCCCCGTCCAGACCAAAGTTGAGTACCCCCCGGGGTTTTAAGAAGCGTATCCCCCGGAGTTTTAAGAAGCACAGTTACACTTTATCTGTGATGAAATATGTGTTAAATGGGAAATTTGTGCTGATTGGGACCTGAATATGATTACTTGCTGGACTTTCGAAAGCTTCACCATGCAAAATGGAAATGTAAGGGGTCATAAGTAAATTATTTTTTATTCATATTTCATGAAATCTAGTGAAAATTGTGTTACATTGCCTTAGCAAAGAAATGCTAATTTAACACTTTTGTGATGCTTTTTCTTCCTACTTGCAGTGGCCAGATTTTGGGTAGGCAGGTGATCGATGTCAGGATTTGCGCTTGTCCAGGAAGAGACAGGAAAGGGGAGGAGAAACAGTTCTCAGAAAAACAAAATAAAAAGCCATCTAAAAGAGGTAAGTCACAGGGTCTGGTAGGTAGTGTTTATTTAGAGTTGGAAGGAATCGGTATACTGTTTCCACTCGTCCAATTCAACCACTTGCTGTTCCATAACCCCTTTGAATTAATAGATATCCTCTCCCCAAACGTTTAAAGAACCGTGATGGTCATATATTTTTTCGAAAGCATTGTCAAAATATTTCTAAACATATCTGGCACGTTGGTATGAAAAAAAATCCTAAACGGTAAAGGTGATATAAATTCAGAAAAATCAGTAATTGAATTGGACGAGTGGATACGGTTTATTGGTGTACATTCTGGTATTTGACAGAGAAATAGTTTTGCTGAGTTTATGATTAGTAGGGGTTTGTTAAGTATATATCACATTATCAGTCGAAAGTTATTGAAGTGGATGAATGCTTTTATTCGGACTCCAAGTGCGAAAGAGAAACAATTGTGAATTCAGAAGCTAAAAACAGTGTATGATTTGACTTAAAAGCTAGAATGGTATGTTGACATAACGAGAAGTGTATGAGGTTGTGTTATGTGTATGAATGTTGTTTGTCAATATTAGTAGAAAAGAATTAATGGTGAAAAATAGTTGATTAAAGCAAAATTTGTGTGGGAGTGAACCAGTCGAGATGGAAATACATTTGAAATAGCGCGCAACATCAAGAAGAAATGATTTTGTGAGTGCTATCTGAAAAGTTACAGTATTGTGTGTTAGTAATGCCCTGTATATACCCCACTAGTCTTCATAACATACCCAGTTCCACCTTCCCCAGCTTGCCCTATATCATCATTTTCACCGAACCTCTCTATCACACTGTCCACCACGAGCTCTCATTCAGTCTGTCGGTCTGTCAGTGAATGTTAACTTCACACAGCTAGAGCTCCCTGCTAGTCTTCATATCATACCCAGTCCAATCTTCCCCAGCTTGCCCTATATCATTATTTTCACTAGACCTTTTTATCACATTGTCCACAATGAGATACCATACAATCTGTTGGTCAGTGAATGTAACCTATCCCATCCAGCCAGACCTACCCCCTCTGGTCCTCTTTTCGTTTCATTTTGCCTCCCTCTCCTATGTCTAGCCTAAGGTCAGCTGTTATTGAGAGATGAAAAATGAGATTGCATTATCAAGCTGCTGATTTATCTAGCCCTGGGTAGGCAATGACATGCAAGGTCCAGCTGCTGTTGTTTATTGTACAACATTGCTTTGTCCAAACAAATGTTTGTCTTTGTAAGTATGTGCAAGTCAATTTTAACCCCTAAATCATAAAATATTTTAGCAAGTACCCCATCCCCGGTATGGGTCATATGACTTATATAAGTTGAAAGTATTCACATTTAAGATGAGGTTCAAGTTTAGTTTTGATATCGTGGGGGTTGTAAGATACTTGCCTTTTTTACAATGCATTGGAAAATGTCTGCTATCTGTTATACAATGAACTGCATCTTATTTCCGCTACTGTTTGGTTTTTTTGCATTGGTAGGTTGTAGGCTCTATAGAAAGTGCTCGCGAAATGAGTCTTGCTGAAGATTGTCACAACAAGTCCATTAAATGCCCAAAGCTTATTTGTCCAAAATAAACATAACCAAATGTGCCTTTCCAGTGGAATATTATTAAGCTTTACCATACAGGTGCAATTATTTTTCTCCAAAGCTGTGTTGCAACATTTGTTGGTCTGTTTTGAAAACAAACAGCCCAAAGTGGCCCCAAATCATGACACAAGGATACTCCAATATCATTTTCAGGCTCAAAAATCTGAACAGGTCAAACTGTTTGCAAAATGATGGTTTACGCAATTACACAAATTGCCTTTGATGCCGTACAATCACCTGGTTCTTCATAGCTTTATCTTTAAATCTGTAAAAGGATAAAATACACCAAAGAACCAAAAGAATACCAGGAGGATAGAATACCAAGGTCATCAGTGGTCATTTACATCATCATCCGACCACATTATGGTACCTCAAATGCGTTTACTGCAACCAAATGAAAGAGCGTCTGTTTGAGCATATCAATTTCCCCCTCCTCGTCCCCCTCTTGACTTCCTTATACCCCACTTGACTTCCTTAGTACTAACAGTCATAAAAAGAAGCCCTTTTATGGCCTCGGATCTTTGGTGGTCAATTCATGTAATTGACAATAAAATGAAAGGAGTAGTCTATCCCATTGATTTGGTCCTGGATTTGTGGCATGAAACACCAGTATGTCATATGGGTTAATATCTAGCCCCCCCCATAGGTCCCTTCAGTGTACCTTGGTGTCAAGAAAAATTAACGGCATCATTTTGAGCATTTGAGAAGGAAAAAATGGCATTGATTACCCCTGAGGTGCCTTCTGCCGAGGTGTACAGTAATAATATTTTTTGAAATGAAATCTGCTGCTTTCCTCAGGGTATTGGGAAGAAAAGCAAATAAAAACTACTCATTCCAAACCGGGAAGAAATCCGAAATCGATATGTATGTCCAGTCGCCGCATCGTTTAAAGGCATTGTAGGATCAGGTGCGAGTTCTTTGAAAGTGACCAAGACGTGTGTGTGGTAGTGTGAGATGCTAATTGGCGCTGTTAAATAGTTTGATTGGGGTGAAAATGTTACGACTGAGGCTGTGTTGATAGGACATTGATGCACATGGGTTTCGTCTGTGCATTGGTGTTTCAGACAAATGTGGGTGAAAGTGCATTCAATTTTGTTTTTGAAAATAATCACATTTTGACCATTGTTGGACTGAATGGTATTTGAAGGTTTTTTTTGCGATTTGCGGGTAATTTCCCTGTGGAATCAATATTTGCTTATTTTGAATGACAGATTGCAAATGTTTCCGGGAAGAATCATGGGAAGAAAAGTGCATTTTAAAAAGTGTTGCAACTTTGCATGATTGTTGTTACCTTTAAATTACCATAAATTGCTCTGAATGTTCATTGCAGTTGGGAAGCCTTTTGAGTGACATTGATCTTAGGAGGTGAGGTTGTATTGAGAGGGGAACAATATTTTGAGCTAGGTAAATGTGTTTTCTTTCTTGACTGAACCTTCTGATACAAATGTCTTGCAGTGAGTTGACATCATTTGTGAATTTTGTAAATTACTCCAATCCTGCTCAAACTGGTATATTAACTGATCGATCACTCTTATACGCTTTTAACCAAGAAGTGAAAGTATTAATTTTTGAATAAGTATTAACTTTTTTTGGAAGCATAGAATCTCTAAAAAGTTTTGGCCAATTCATTTGTTTTAAACACTGAATATTTGTAAATATTTTATAACTTTAGCTAAATATTTATAAATGTAAACAATTATATTTGTCTTTGTTACAAATTTAGAATAAACGTTTATGATCAAAACATGTTTTAAACTGACCAATACAGTTATTCAAATTAGACTGCCCGTTGGACATAGGAAATGTGTGAAATTGGTGCAAGATATCGAGGATTGTCATCATTGCTGTGGTCAAGCTGCCGATGGTCAGTCAGCTAGGAGTGACCAGATGACAGGTCCGAGTGACAAGTTTAGTGCTGCATAAATTGAAGCATTTGTTGTTGGAAAAATTTGGCATGTAGATACTAGTATGTATTTGAAGAATAAAAAGACCAGAAAAATGTCAAAACTACAATCTTTGACAAAACTATTTGGACCCTTAACATATTTCCATTGAACCCCTGCCCCTCCCTGCCTCACTTTTGAAATACCACGTTAACATTTATCGGTAGGGAGAAGGGGCATGTCTAGGATTCGGAGAATTCAAGCTATATCTTGAACATTGTTAAAAATCATAATGTAAAAAAGTACTTTCAGTATTCAAATTGTTATTGTCAGATAACGCAAGTGTGTTAACATTTTTTCAAAGATTGTAGATCATTTATTACAAGACAACTACGATTCTACTCTGAAACAAAAGTTATGTTTTCATCTAGACCAAATTATTAATACTAAGATCAGTTTTAAATTTCAACATTGCAAAACACATGACCAACATAGATAAGATTAAAAAGTTTCTGAGAAAAGTGGAAATATATTCTTTCATTTTTATTTTCTTTTCTTTTTGGAGTTACTATCAGATTTTCATCCATCCTCTGTGATTTAACAATATGATCCAGTACGCTAGATGTCAAAACCACATTAATGAGCGTCTCAAATGACATAGGCGCTGAAAACACACAGAGTCACTAATGACCCTTGATAACATTAGCCAGTCGGTTGCGCCAATTAATGACTTAACCATCTCGCTGACCTCCACTAGAAGATAAAATGCAAAGGCTATGTTTTAACTGAATCACTCTAGACCAATGTTGCATTAGTCCATAATAGCCACCTTGATGATGGAAATCCGAGAGGCTACCCATTACACAATGTTATTCTGTCGTTCATATTGGCCATTCTCGTTTGGACTTTACTGTGCTACCAATGAGAAAAACATATGAATATGAAATGCTGGTTTGATGTAGGTCCGGAATCGAATTTTTGGTTTTGGTAAAATTTTTCATGTATGTTTCTTCAAATTTGCTGTCTCAGATTCAAGTGGCATTATAGGGAAAAAGAACTTGTACAATGTATGCTAGAAGATAATAACTGAATATTCCTTTCCAATCAAACCTACTTTGTATGTCAAGCCTAGCATTTGCAAAGTTTCCAAAGTCGAAAGGAATGTTTATATCATTTTTTTTAAATGTAGAATGGGTATTTAGGCCTAATGGGTATTGAGGCATTAACAACAGAATACAAATGATTGTAGTTCCTGCTACTTGTCACCGAGATAGTGGTTGATCTCCTGTTTTGAAATATTAAGCTGTTTCAAGGTGGTAAAAGAAGCACCCAATGGGAAATCTGAGCAACCATGACAGCGGATCAAAGGAATCGCCTCACTGCACAGGAAAATGCTTGGCAAAGATTATTTCTACATCCACTTTTCTTTTTTCAGGTGGAAAATAACTGCCACCTCAGGTTGATAAGGAGTAATTTTCAGGCAATTTTGAGTGAAGTTGCTCTTATTTCTAGAAACTTATTTTATTTCAAAGCATGTTCAAAGCATGTAATTTAGTTGTCAAATCTTACTTATCCAAGCCTATGATAGGCATATTCAACAAACTAAACTGACCAGGCTGGTAAATCTGTTGAAGCAAAGTAATATTCTCAAGCAATGGTTTAAGTTACAAAAGATAGAATGGTCACAACCAATACACTTCCACTATAATGGCTTCCATTCTAGACTACATCTTGCTTCAAACTCTATTTGAAAACATCCAGTGTACTAGCGATCAAGATCAATTAAAATCACTGAGCGATTTTGATTTTAGTTTTATTAAAACAGTAGTAGACAAATTGAGTGGGTGATCAAAAGTGTATAGAGGCATAAATAGCCCGTGTCCAGAGTTCAGATGATTGTCTCGAGGCTGGCTGGCTAGCTGGTTAACCACTGGCTGGAGTCTTGAGTGAAGCAAGTCTCATCTCTAGGATGGGGCAACAATATAATAGAATTTGATTTGTAGATGTAGGCAGTTAACAGATATAAAAAATTGTAAACAATTTAGAAATACTTCTATATCGGACTTCAACCAATTCTAGAATTCAAAAATATTGATTTACATAATAGTATTAAATCAAAATTTGCGTATATCATTGACGATTTCAAATTTTCTAAAGTACGTACACCCTTCCCACCAAGCTAGAGGACTAGTACTTGTATCTGAATCTCAGTATCTGCATCTGGATTAAATACTTTGCAACACTCCCATTTTTGAGTAAAATGAGAAGGAGACCAACCAGCGAAGCAATTAGAGTAAAGTTTTTTTGCCCACAGAAACAAGGAGATGTTTTTTGATTGGAGCTTGAACCTGGAACCTTTGTATATTTTTAGCAATAGAGTGTATGTTAAATATGAAATGCAACGTTATTGGTAAATATTCTTAAATCATCTTGCGATCACCAGGCAAGATTTTCACAGAGCGGAAGGTAGAATACTTATTTATAAATGACTAAACCCATAAATTATGTCTGCTGACAAGCCAAAGATGTATTGATTGTCATTGCACAAATATTAAATGGTAATGGACTTGGTCTAAATAGGAAATGGTAATGGACTTAGTCTGTGAATAACATTTTCAGTTTTCAATTTTCTGTGACAGTAAAACCTGACGAGTCTTTGGCATTGTATTGCAATTTAACAATTTTATTTTGCTGTGTAATGGGGAAAATGGGGAATCTGGTAATCTTGTTCATCTGGAAATGTTTGTGTTTGGAGGCAAATTGTTAGAAAAATAAAGAAGTCCATTGGAAATTTACACGAAAATGTTTGGGAATTCCCGTTATATTCCTACAAAATTTGGCTGTTTATGCAAATTTTGACTGACGATGATGTCAAGCAACTTCAGTGCTTAGTTTTAGATACCTGAGCTTAATTCAGAAACTGTTTGCATAAAAATCTAAACTTTATAGCAAAGTAATTATCATCTTTTAGGATACAAAAGTAAGACAATTCAAAAATTTTGGCACAGTAAGAAACATTAATTTGTTGACCATTTTCATTTGTAGGACTTTTGATATGGTCATCTAGAAATTTTCATTTCTGTATAAAAGGCAATAAATCCCCAAAGTGTGGCCGTGTTTCACCTGGGTGTATACATCCCAGGTGCGGCAGATGTCTCCTATCTATGTCAGAAATATCGACAAATAGACAGGGAAGTTTATAGGACACGACGACCCATATCGATGCGACTCGGTCATATGTTGCTCTCCCCTTCGTCTAGCCCCAGCCCTTCGGCTCTATTTTTTCTTAACTCATATTTGAGTGGCATGAAATTTTCTCCTAAGATGAGTGTCTTGTTAAATAGGTCGCGTGGCTTGAATGTCGTTGTGATGATTTCTCGTGTCAGCTTCGGAGGAAGTTGGGGAGAAAGTGGAGGGCCATGAGCTGTGAGGAAAGAAATTAAAGACGAGGTTAGATTGAAACCGTTAATTGGGTTAATAGTATGTGTTGGTGGGGAACCTGAGAAAGGCACACATTGTACAAGTGTGTTAAATTGTTTTTGTTTATTGTAAAAAAAAAAAAAATAAATTCTATAATATCCAAGAAAATGTAGTTTTCTTCCTCTCAACTTCTTCCTTTGAGTGTTGCTATCATACAAAATACTGATTTGTGGCTGCATACCTATTACACAAGAAGAAGTAAGCTTACCCTGCTAATGCCTAGGATCATTTTATTAGATACCTCTTAAAGCCTCTACAATATCGTTTCATGAGGTACCTTTTAGCCTCTTGGTAAGAGGGCCATGTGCACTGGGAATGCAACTTATGCTTCCTCCCATGCATTCTTTACTTGAAAAAAAGTCACTACAATGTTAAAAAACCCAAAACCCTGGGAATTGGAACGTATCTTTAGACAAAGTTGAAATGGCTTAGCCAAAGACATATTGTTCATAGGAGGATTAGAATCGTAATCTGATCAAATGTTCACCTGTAGATTAGCAAACCTACCTCCAGTTGGGGGCCGCTCGAAGAAAAAAGTGGTACGCATTCTCGTCAGAGCACCTCAAAATTGGACCCTAAATGTCAAAATCATGTACAGCAAATTCCAACCCTTAATGTCGTAAAATGTTCAAAATCATACCCTTAAATGTCGCAATTTCGTAATACACTAAAATTGACCCCTAAATGTCGTAATGGAAATTTGACCCATTAATGGCGAAACACTGAAATGGACCCTTACCGGCGTAACAACGCACGGCAAATTCCAAACTTTTTTTTTTAATGTCGTTAAATATTCAAAATCATACCCCTAAATGTCGCGATTTCGTAATACACTAAAATTTACCCCT
>JXSR01S069957.1:84689-98270 GCA_000969725.1 Ophiothrix spiculata
AAATTGACCCCTAAATGTCGTAATGGAAATTTGACCCATTAATGGCGAAACACTGAAATGGACCCTTACCGGCGTAACAACGCACTATTTTCTGCCATAAAAACATGAAAAATACATTGGAAGCCTTTTCTGTAGTTATTTCTTGAAATTTGAGAATATTTGGCGAAAAAGTGACCCTTAAGTAGGAAGATATCGTAAAAACACAAACCATATTGTTGAAAGTTACCCTGAAAAGGCACCCCTTTTTCTAAAGACGTTGACGACACCAATGGGGCAAAATCATACCCTTTTTAATAATAAATATGAGATTGGTTTCACTTGAAATTTAAATCTTGACTAAATATCAATACTGTGTGTGCATGACATCAACCAATACTGTCAATGGACATGATAAAAATGTGCTGGCTAAAAGACGATAGACCAAGCAAGGCAAGGCATGGCTGGCATAAAAGCACATGGATCTATGTGACAATCTAATTGTATCAGTGTGTCTGATACATATATTGGAGTGGTTTGTAGAGTAACATTGACAGAGTGCATTGATTTTTAGATCTCATGTGGGATTGGATTGATGCAATAAAATGCTCACTACTTCTTTGCTTGTTTCACACAAGTCGGGTTGCATTGCTGCTCGAAAATATAGATGATTTGCACTATATTGAGTATGTGTATGTGTTATCACTTTATGTTTCAGAAATGTGTCAGGTGGAGGAATGTTTTGATAATATTTGTATGTGGATAGTCTTGCTGACTTTTTTGATCCGTGTCGTTTTCTATATCCATTTTTTGCTCAATTACCAATTCTGGTAGAAAAGCACTTTTTACTCAAATTGTAATATTCTTCAAAATACACCCAATTTTAGGCAAATTTGGTATTTTTAAAAATAATTAAAACTCACCAAAGCACTGAGTCAATTGGAGACCCATCCCTCTCAAAAATGTGTCCCTCTCAAGAAATATTTCACTTAACCGATGTTAGTTCTAATTTGAATAGCAAAATTAGCAACTCAATTTTCGATCAGTTTAACAAAATTTAATTAAAATGTATCAAGAGATCAGATTTTTAAAAAAAATTTAAAGTGCACTTTGATAGAAGATGGGAAATTATTAGCCAATCAAGTAGTTTCATATGCTTTGTCCTAAAAGTCAAATGTCATAAACAGCACACCTGCAAAACAATGCATTTGATGAACTAAGTTAGATTAGAATGCAATTATTTTGTAAAAGAAAAGAAACTTTCAAATTGTTAAATCATTCTCTGCATAAAAATCTTTATTAAAAGTCCTTGTGCTAAAGTGCAATAGTTTTCAGGGCTTTGTAGTTTGTTTTATCTGGACAAGGTGATGAAACCAAAATCAATGCGATGTTTCAGCCTACGGCCCTTGTTAGTAACAAGGTATGCTATTTTACCCATCCAACTTGGTCAGAGTCGGAGCAAAAGGAACCGAGTGAGCAACGTTGCCTCAAAATAGGTCAAAATGTAATAGGAAACAAGCCTCTGTGTTCGTTTAGTATAGTATGGTTGATGAGGCAGCAAGGGACACAATCTTTGATTGAAGCATATAAAATGAATGATTAAATAGCCAAAAAAAAGACCATTCCATTTTAAGCTTATTTCTATAAATGACAACGCTTTGAGGTTCAGTGAGACTGCCCATGGTCTTTTTAGGGTGTGATATGGCACTCCGCTCTAATAATAATTACAATGATTACAATAACAAAATATTATGGAAAATTAAGTCTTTGGGTTTTTTGTATGAATTGTTCTTAATGGTCAAATATTTATTCAATCTTGAATGGTAGTGATAGATAACTTACTCCCATCAAACTGTATAACAGCTAGTAGGAAACTTGAGGGTTTCAACTTTGTTTCACATGAGATTTGGCTTTTAACAAACAAGAATTTGAAATCAAGTTCAGAATTCAAAATCAAAGGAAAATTGGCATACATTTTGCTAATTAGAATTTTCCAATTGCCAAATTGCAATTTACAATTCCTAAAAATGTAAATTCAATATGGCGATTGGAAAACTCTTAATTGATTAATGTAAATTTAAAACGGCTATATTAAAGTTAACTTGAAGGGAGCAAGACAATTCTTAGAAATTCTTGAAATTTATTGCCATATTCAACCCCAAATAATTTGACAATCTCAGGAGATTGTTTACAAGTGTGAATAATTCAGTTTGAATTTGTTTTATGTTTTAAAATTAAATGAATATAAGTGATACTCGTGTCACAGATTTATGGAAAATAGGCCATATATTCGCAGACTGGATGTCATTTAGCCTCTGAGCAAGGCTAACTTCAGATTATTAACCCTTTACATTCAAGCTGTGCTGGAAATTATGATTCATTTTACAATTTCAAGAAATTTTTTGAAGTGGAATTTTAATCACTCTGTATTGCGATGCAAGTATGTTGGTTGGATTGTTATGTTATGAAGTATATAATAGTTCCCAAACCATACCCTTGTAGATAAAATAATTGATAAATTTAGATGCTAGGATGTTAAATTCTGCAGTCAGCACTCACAGAATTTCTCATCTTTACCAACCTGACACAGATTCGGGCTGTTGAGAACACAAGAGCCAGGGGATAAAGCTTGACCAATAGCTGAAGTGACCGACTGACCGGACTTCAATTTGTTGCTTGGCTGCCATTCGGCCACGGATGGACATCAAAATGCAGGGGTTGCGCTGAGGGGCCTCTCTCTCCTCGGGGCTAGAAATTAGGACAAAATCTCCCGCGAGAGCGTCGTTGCGGGTCCACTGGGGAGACGGGTTGATACAGATGGTACATGGGATATATATATTGTAAAAGGATAAGGAGCTAAATTGAAAAGTGTAATACAAGAGCAGCACAGGGCTCTCCTTCACAACATAATACACTCATGTTGACAATTAATACGGTTCTTAATTAAAACAGGGATACGGATTACGGGGTCGAGAGATTTGGACGAAGAAGACAATCTTATCAAACTGGTTAGATACTTATCGCTGAGTGCATGTAAATATTGAATCAGATAGTGAGGCATATATGGATGTTGATGGGGTTAATAGCGCAACCCTGTGCGGTTGATGCTCTTTTTTTTAACTGCTTGTGGATATTATTGATTCTTAATATTTTTATTTTCCCATATTTGTGACATGTTTATACATTTCAAGTTCCAGTGACCAAGTGTAATATTCCTACCTTTCAAGTTGGCCCCTCTTCCAAAGTAAAAGAAGCAAATATTTTTTTTAATTTTGTGAAAATTCCCCCAGTGAGTGCATAATTTAGTACCACAAACCTTAAAATATTGCTAAATGCCAAATGCTTATTACACTATCAATGAACATAATTAATGGACATTTTTGAATAATATTTTCTGAGTGACTTGGTAAACATATTAAAATAAAAAAGAATTAACATTGCAAATTATGATTAGGAAATATGTGTGGTTTGATTCGTAGATAAGGTGGAAACTGACCAAAGCTTTCTCAATTCTTTCACTTTTGCGTTTCCCTTCTGTCCGCTGGTATTGACGACATTGTTTAACCCCAAGGGGGCTTGTGTGCTGCCTGCCACTCAGACTCACTCTTGGCTAGTAAAACTATATGAGTCTTTAGCGTTTTGCTTGCTAGCAGTTTCCAAGATTTTGTCACATGAGATGGAAAAAAAAATCCGATTTAAGGATTTGTCAAACAGAAATTGTGAGTTCTTATTGTTTGGGAGTTTATTAAGCTAAATGAGAAATAAAACATGCAATATTTTTAATTTGTTAATATTATAGAATATGTGAAACTTAAAATGGAGTGTGGGTTCAGTGTAAGGTTGGATCGCTGTTGTGGAAGTATAGCAAAGCAATGGTTTATCGTAGATAGCCCGGGGTCTTGGCGTAGTTAGAGAAATAACGGCGGGACACAATAATGTTTTACCCCCATCTCACAACACATTGTTTGGCTTAGATATAGATATTAGCAGGATCTATTGGTACAAGGCGAGAGAGAGGGGCTTGCTTGATAAATGAGTATTGGGATGTAGACGGTGTGATGACTGGCTGGCTGGGTTGGAATAAAATGATGTTGATCTTATTAAAAAAGATGTTGTAACTTTTGAATGCCTCCACTGGGCTGGTTGGAGGTATGGTGGAGAGAAAGGTGTGAGGCAAAATTCTGTCTGGTATATTATGTAGGGCCCATATTCATGAAACACTGCTAACGGTAGTTGGCTGCTAACTCTTTGTCAACCTGTCAAATTTTGACAGGAATTCAATAGGTTAGCAGCCAACTAGAGTTAGCGGTGTTTCATGAATATGGGCCCTGGGTTCTAGCTACATTGTAGCCAACCTTTAGTGCCAGGTGAAATTTATTTGAAATGGGAAATACAAATTTTGATAATAATTATTCATTGTTGGACTGATTTGTTATTGATATTTTTGATCCTCTAGTGCTGGGCAGTGATGTGAATCGGTAATTTACCGGTTAATTTACATGGTAAATTACCGGCCTAAAAAGTGGTAAAATAAGTAAAATATAACATTTTTTTATATTTTTTTACAATTTTTTTCATTTTTTCCAATTATTATATTTTACTTAATTTACCAGTAAATTAACAACATTGGTGCTGGGTATTTTGACTCGCAATCAGCTGGAGCGCTGGGTGGAAATTAAAAGCAACGGTTGGGAACCCTGGTAGTGACATGTAGGGTTGAAACTGTTTGCAAAAATTATAAATTGTGACCCGTCATATCGAAAGGTACTTTAAGGTCAGCATAGTAAATTACGAGATACGGACCATTGAAGCTGAGCATAAATCATGTCCAAGATTGAATATCTAATTTCACCAGAAATGTTACCTTTGAAGTGTATTCTATCATGTTAATCAGGTTCCAACATCCAAAACATAAGAGAAATATTTTTAAGCACCAAGATAAAAACCCTTTCTCCATTCAAGTTTAAGTACAGAAACTTTAAACTTGATTTTCTTAGAACTGTAGTTTTCTGAATTGGCCCAATGCCTTTTACCAATTTGGATATAACTTTGCAATCGAACATCCAGTAACCAAAAGCAAGGTGTCATTTTAAAGCTTAAAATATAATCTTTCAGATGAGACCAAAAAAATCAATTTCCATTTTGGGACCCTTAAGGTACCTTTCGATATGACGGGTCACAATTGAGTAAATGATAACTGTCGAGATGAAAAATAGGTAAGAAGTAAACTGTTGGTACAAAACTAAGCAAAACAAAAATGTTTTAAAAATTTATAATATATATAATTCACATATGAGAATAGGTATAGATCCTAGAAAATGTGTGTTTTTTGTCATCACCTTCAGCTTTCACCAAGGAAACCCAACTTGGTACTAGGTTCAAGTAAGCTAAAGGAAGCTTATCTTCATCAGGGCTCCAAGATGTTGGGTTTTTTTAACTTTTTTCCCCAGTCATTCATTTTGAAGAGCTCAGCATTTGATATAAGAACTTTTCAAGTTATTTTAAATCTTAGAATGTGTGTTGAATTTCTTATCGTTGAATGTATTTATAAAGGCATTCCAATGAAACATTTTCTGCATTTGAACAAGGCAATGGTTACAATATTTTCTGTGCTGCCTATATTCTTATCAGTCGTTGCATCAGTTTTACCAGCCGCGTGGCTAGCCGACTGGAGTGTCGGGTATAATAGCCCAATGATACTAATTAATGTTGCAAATAATCTAATCAGGAATGCATAATTCACAGCGGCCACCTGCCTCGTTCTAACCCTGCCTCCGGTACTGTCCAGTCTACATGGCCGGCTATTTTTACCAGCTAAGATACTGAGGAAGTGGTTTTTATCATATGGACCCATGTTTCTTTAAGTTTATTGTCTATCTGAAAGACGCTTAAGATTATTTCTACCATTCAAAAATTGTTTCTGTTGCTTTTGTTGTCTTCAGTAGATAAGGAGGTACTTACTCCTGATTTCTTCAGTAGATAGCAGATGTCTTTTATTATACCAGATGGCTTTATAGAAAGAATGATGTAAAAAGATGCATCTACTAATATTAGTTGATTTCATGGTTTAAGTTGATTTCATGGATCTGTGTTTCTTAAACTTTATTATTTATCTAAAAGAAACTTCTGTTTTTATAAGCTTC
Organism: Ophiothrix spiculata; assembly: GCA_000969725.1. Lineage (NCBI taxonomy): Eukaryota > Metazoa > Echinodermata > Ophiuroidea > Amphilepidida > Ophiotrichidae > Ophiothrix > Ophiothrix spiculata. The sequence goes on from JXSR01S069957.1 coordinate 90,809, forward strand.
TATTCAAAAAATGTTCCTGTTGCTTTTGTTGTATTCAAGAGATAAGGAGATGTTTATTCGTGATTTCTTCAGTATATAGCAGATGTCATTAGTATTCGCTGACAAAGTGTGACGTCAAAATCAATAGTTTCCAAGTGACTGGACACGCTTATTGCAATTTGAACCACGATCAAAATGATCACAACACATACTCAATGAGCAAACTGAGCGTGAATAAAACGTGAACCAGTAACCAGGATATAACGTTTTAACTTTGTCAGCGAATACCAGATTTCTTTATAGAAAAAACGATGTAAAAAGATGTATCTGGACTAGTTAATTTCTATCTACGAGTTACTATATTAATTGAATTGTTCCAATCAGTTTGTTGTCTTCAGTAGATAGCAATCTAATTGTAGATTATAATCTTGAGATGGTCTCTTTCTTCAGTAGATAGCACATGTCTTTATTATACATACCAGGTGCCTTTATAGAAAGAATGATGCGGAAAGACATATCTGCATGATTTTAATTCTAACTGCGTTACTAATTAATCGAATTGCTCTAATCTTTTTTTTTGTGTGTGTGCTGTCTTCAGTAGATAGTAATCTAATTGTAGACTATTAAGAAGGATGTTTCTATTATACTCGTGATATCTTCAGTAGATAGTAGATATCCTCACTTATTGATCATTTTTTACTAGTTCTTACAAATTTTGAGATCCGTCTGGTACTAATCTCAACACTTCTTCAAACCTCAACACTTCTTCACACTCTTCACACTTCTCCAACGCTTTTGCATATCTTAACCAGATGATTCCCCACATTCAAACCCAGGACCTCTTGCACCCCGATCCCACATTCAGTATGGCAAGATCCCCCGGCAGTAATTTGATAATTATAGCCTACTCCATCCTCTGGTGTATTTTGCACTTGAGCCACTTAATTTTTTGTCCGGAATGGGATATTTTCAGATTCAATGGAATTAGGGTTAATTATTTTTTGCTTAGATTCACAATTAATTATAAAAATGTGATATTAGAATCAGCAGCTAATAATTTTTGCAGTTTTGGGCACCCTTTAAAAAAATAAATATCATTATTTATTATGACAAGGTATATAAAAGTCTCTCCCAGGGCTCTTCAGACACGTATTGTTCACTCTCTAGATCCCCATCCCTGATATTACACAAATGACCCAATATGATATACAGAAACAACGGCTAATAATAGTCTAAATAAAAACCCAAGCCGCCGACAATTAGAAATCCAAATGAGTGTGTTGATTTGACGATGGCATTTCCTAAGCAATGCAGGGCCTAATTGATGGACACCTCGGGGCAGGCACCAGACGCACGCAAGCCAGCCAGTACACTATTTACCTACCTGCGTACGTAATAAATCATGAATGACCATACCTGACCTACAGACATAATTTGGCGTAGAGACAACGCCGTCGTTATCTGCTCATTAACAAGCGGCCTCAAAGGAGCGCTGGTAGATGTTGTAAAGTGGAAGCTTGTGGCTAAGGGAAATACCCAGTGGATGGACAGTGGGGAGGAGAAGGGATGAAAGATGAAATTGACGATTAAACCGAAAGACATAATTAAACAAAGCAAACGGAAGTGATAAGCTCTCAAATCACTCTATTGATTGGTGAGCAAGCGTCAGTAAGATTTCAAAAATTTTACCAATGTTATTAAAGGTTGAAAAGCTCTATCAATATCATAAAGAAATTATTGTCAAATAACAGTGACCAAAAAGTTATAAATCTTGACCTTTCAGAAACAGATACCGGTATACATAATATACAGAATCTCACAACTGTGTGTTTACCATTTTAAATATGAATTGAAACTCCCCAGCAAATGCAAATCATATTATTAGAGACAACCTGAAATTAATAACTACTGAAGATAATAAACTCAAGGGACAACCCAAATGCAAAATATAAATTTCATTCATCGTCTACCATGACTCTTCAATTGCATTCTGGACAAAATAACCATTAAGAAGAGATGACATCCAGTAGATAAAATACAATATTGCTAGATTACAAAAATTGCTATATACCAGGGTTGCTATCTACTGTAGATAGGCAAAAAATATTGTTTGATTGAAAAGTGTTGTGGTTAGCAAGCGTAGTGTAGGCTGCATATCTGCATCCCAGTCTCAAAACCAAATTCTGCATTTTGTTGTATTTTGTAAATTGTTAATGCTTTAAGTCTCAAGGGATTCCCAAGATTTTGAGCCAAGTGTGTTAGTACCAGAGTGATCTCAAAAACTTACAAAGTGAAAGAACTGGAAAATATTTTATGAAGCTTGCAAAACAAAACACAGAAAATAACACCGCACACCATCCACATACTTTCACTTCATTCAAGGGGCATTGGACAAAATTTTCGAAATTTTATTTCTGGATAATTTATACTTCATATGTTAGAAAATAACAGTCAATTACCAGATATATCTGGAAAATGATGATCAAGACCTTCAGAAAAGTCGAAAAATCATTTTATTCTGCTTGCATGAGGCTATTCTCTAAACGTATTTATTATGCATGCTATATATCAAGAAAGAGTCATGCTTGTAAAACATTCCTTTGACATGTATAGATTGAAGATAAATCAAAAGAAATTTGTAGTTTGCTTTAGATCTCCTGAAAAATTAAAAAAATTCAACTACAGAGGGCAGACTTTATTTATTTAACGATAATTAAAAATAAAAGAATATCTAAATATTTTGATATACAGGGTTTGCATTTGACAATGAAACTTTGCAATGCTGTCATTATTATGATGATATTAGGCCTAATACTTCAAATGATGCCAAAATCTCAAATTGCTTGGTGAAAAGTTTAGGGATGATGCTGAAATTGTCCAATGCCCCTTTAATATTTTCATCATCCCAACCAGTATCTCATTTATAGCACTGACCATTGTGAAATATTAAAGGGTTCACTTGATGTGGAAGTGGAATAATTCGCCAATAGATTTTAAAACATTCATAACTTACACCCTTGCATAGCATGTTCATGGCGCTTCCCAATGTCCAAGATGTTCTCATGAAACATAAACGATTAACGCAATCAGAATTCACTACTGATTGAAATGTGGCCTTAGAAAAGATCTTAAGATTGAGAAGTCATATATCTTGTCAAATGTAATTGATAATTAAGTGACTCGACTGATTATATTTGCTAAATCTAAAGGATGCCGTAATGCGGGACTAAAGAGATGCGTTTCAAAGGAATTTGTTTTGGTGTGAAATTTTAGAAGATAAAATGAATTTTTGGTGTGAAATTTTACATCATAAAATGAATTTTAAACAAATTATAATTATCTTTCATATATCTTAATTTTGGCCATCTCGAACAAAGTTCTATCTGTCTATCTTTGGCCTAACCATAAAATTGTAGTTAAATTGTATACCTTATTGAAACAAAGCCTTTTCAGAATTTAGTCAGAATTTTGTGGATTTTCTTTTTTTAAATTTAGTGATTTGTTGGTGGAATCATATCAAGAACATATGTGACCCATCATATCAAAAGGTACCGTAAGGTCGGCAAAATCAAAATTGATTTTTTGGTCTCATCTGAAAGCTGAGATTTTAAGCTTTAAAATGACACCTCGATTTTGGTTATTGGATGTTCGGTTGCGAAGTTACACCCAAATTGGTAAAAGGCATCGGCCTGATTCGGAAAACTATAGTTCTGAGAAAATCGAGTTTAAAGTTTTTGTACTTAGTAAATCTTGAATGGAGAGAGGATTTTTAGCTTGGTATTTAATACATTTTTCTTATGTTTTGGATGTTGGAACGTGATTATTAGGATAGAATACACTTCAAAGATAACCTTTCTGATGAAAATAGAAATTCGACCTTGGACGTGATTTTCAACTATGCTTAGCTTCAATGGCCCGTATCTCGTAATGTACTATGCCGGTATTAAGGTACCTTTCGATATGACGATCCACATATGGTGGATTGAGATAGAAACAGAAAATTAAAACTCTCCTCACTGATTGATTAAAGTTACAATGAGAAATTTTCCCAGGACAGTGCATATGGTAGTGAGGTATGCCCAAAGGGGGGCTACTTACATTGACGGAAGGTACGGGTATGTGCCGCCCTCAAGACCCCCTTTTCAAGCCTCCTCTTCCGCTCCCAAGATGCTCTTTTCAAATGACTTCAGTTCTGAAGACCCCATTTTCAAAGAAAATGACAAAAAAATGTGTTTTACTATGTTTTCAAGCTAAATTTGAGCGATTTCAGCTGAAATAGTCGTAGTTTAGGCAGTTCTTGAGACCTCAATTCTGGAAAAAATCGGTTCCATAGACCCTACTTTTGACCAAAAATCTGTTACGCAAGACCCTATGTTGGATATCGCGGATCTCACATACCTACCAACATTTTTTCGAGTGCCCCCCCTCCCCCCGGGGTATGCCATCCTCTCCATTCACATCAGGAGTGAAGAAAAAGGGAGAATAATGTTTTAGTATCAATATCTCCCATTTTGTGTTTACGGGCAGTGTGGTATTAATTAGCTACTCTAGGAACTCCCTAATGCCAAATGCTAAATTACCACCAAAAAGAAGAAGAGCATGATCAACATAACCTTACATTTGTGAAATCCTTTGAATGGTTAAATGTGCACAGGTGTGATGCCCAACTTTGATTATTTATGAAATTTCAAAATAGCGAGGACTGATAATTCATGATTTAATGATGCCGGCTGTATCCCTTTGAGCTTGGACAAATACAATTAAGTCACGGACAGCACATCCTATCGTAAGTGGTCAGTCGGAGAATTGATCACAGCAAATACAAAGAGATCTGTTCTGAAATTAACCAAGGAGGATTTTATTTCCTGAATTTTGCAATAAATAGTGGTGGACGGTCATCGATTAGACATGACGGGTCGGGTATTATTGGTATCACTGGTTACTGTTAGAATAGTCAGGTGAGGGGTATTTCATGTGGTTATTTTCTTCAAAAAGTTGACAATTCCAATAGCAGTATGTAATGATCAGTTACAAAAAGTTCGATTAATATTTTTGAACCATGCACATCCCTGAAAAGTGTGATTATATCTTTATCTGATCCTGGTTCCTGTCCTTAACTATGCCCAGAAAATGTGGCTACTTTTAGAAAGAAGTAATAGTATTTGAAGAATCTTTGGTCATTATCTTATACAGTTTAGATACGAGTATAGTTTTTAGTTTACAACAAAGGTTTGTTTTGGTATTTTCAGACCATGCTCATCCCTGTTCTATAAGACTGTGGCTATACCTCTATCTGGTCCTGAACCAAGCCCTTAGAGATGTGGCTACTTTAGTTTGTAATGATTAACAATGGCAGGATGGGATAATGACCAATGCTTCAATTACAGAATTTCACGAGGCCACTTTGAAGAAAAAGGGAATGAGTATAATCAAAATGGACATTTGAAATTGTCCTTGAAATATTACATTTATTACCGACATAGAACATTGATCATGTTGGCGTGGTTAGCTCGGTAAATTGGGTAATTTGTTAAGAGAGCCAGGTGATGGGAAATTAGACAGGACTATTTTTTCTAAAGTTTTTCATATAAGAGGAGCTCTTTGGCCTTAGCGAGTCTAGAGTTTACAGGCGTAGGAAATTTCAATTTCAATGAAGTCACCAACAACTCATAAGAATTGTTAAGTATATTCATGTATGAAAATGTTATAGACTCATACTGTGGTGGCGATTCGCACGTGGTCCATACCACTTTTTTTGATTGCAACCACATTATGCGATAAAATGTAGTGACCGCAGGAAAAGATGATCGTCATTGGCCAGTGCGGAGAGCCAATTCCCTGAGCGTGCTGCCAGTAGCCTGCTGGGCGGGTCATTGTATATGTCCAGTGCTCTGTCCACAAGTCCGTTTGTCATCTGATGAGATAATTCATGCGTTATCTATGAGGCCTGTGGAGGAGCCTGATTTTGTTACTCGCTCTCTGCATTGGCAATTGTGTGTTTGTATATTAAATACATTTTTTGTAGCTTTGATACTTTGGCAAATCTTGTACTAAATTTGTTAAATTTGATATGAAGTTGGTATACAATGCAAGCATTCATTGATTAAATGTATTTTCTGATAAGTTAATGCTGATACAGTTAGAATTTAGGAAAATCATAACTTTCTGTTCATCATTTCAATTATCATGCCTTTTTTTTATCTCTTGTCTGCTTAAAAGGGATACATGTGGGTAAAACTTGAAACCAAATATCACCTGGAAAAATATATTTGTGAACATCAATTCAGTGAAGTTGAGGTATGGATTCAGGAAAGTCAAAATGGATGACACAAACGATATTGTTACGTTTAATATCACTGCAACCATTTAGGTGGCAAAAGTATCAATAGAATTGACTTGTAAAAATCATCCAAAGATGTGAAATACTGATTTTGAGTTTTCTGTTAACATTGACATAAATTGAAAAAGCACTCAGTGGCAAAATGTCTCATTCAATATTTGAAAAGGTCAGTTAAAAGGCAAAGCAATTGACTACATTAGTGTGACATATAGCTTGTAAAACGTTTTTCCCCATGTTCCTTAAACGGAAATGTTCTGTCTAAGATGCAAAGTACATCATGAGAACAATGTTCAATGGTCATTGAAGACGATTTTGAAGAGTCACTTGGCCGTCTTTTGCCATCACAGTCGAGCCAAATTAACAACAATTTGTTTTGCGAGTGTGTGTAAAGTCCAAAGAGGGCACGGTTAGGTAAATTCAAAAATGGACAGCACATGGATCTGTTGATGGCATCGGTGGGATAAACACAAAACATCAAATGCAGGCCAGCGGTCAGTCGATCAGACTGAGCCCTTGACCAGCGGTCAGTCGTCAAGTAGCGTGTTTGAGACGGGGTACTTGAGCCATTCTGGTGAGAGCTAATGTTTTTTCGGCCAGAGTGTAGTTTTCAGTGAAACATGATTATGTACTGGAGTACGAGGTGTGTTGGTTTCTAGTTGATGGCATGAAAAGTGTGTTTTAATGAGTGTGCTGTGAATTAATGAAGTGGTCTGTGAATGGTTAAAATATTGTGTTGCACATGAGTACGGTGTGGTTGCTGTATGATTGCTTGCTTAAGTCAGGTGTTTATTTAATGATACTTCTATTGAATACATCCAATTAATTTTGTTGGTGGTAAAAGATGTGATCAATCTGATATCTGTATAGATGAAGCAAATCCACTTAGAAATAAAGGGTTAATAAAAAAAAGGTTGTTTTAGGATTTTAATTAAGAACCTGTCACACCTTTAAGGTCCAATATCCACATGAGATATGAGAGTGGCTGCCTGGCCAGTGATTTTTAGCTCATATTTAGCCCAATCTGTTATTGAAGAGTTTTTCAAGCAGGTAGAAGGCTAAGCTCTACTCCAATGTAGCTTTTTGCTGATATGGGCCACCCTGTATATAAATATAATAAATAGTGATAAAAAATAATAATGTACT
>JXSR01S069968.1:49685-70445 GCA_000969725.1 Ophiothrix spiculata
TAAGCTTTCCAGCAATATATAGTTTTATGGGGTTTAAGTCTACAGAATAAAAGTTACAATCAGTTGAATGCAAATTGACATGGTTTTCTCAGTATTTTGGTGTGAAACAAAAAAGAGGACCAGTTTCTGACTTGTGACCAGTTATGCTACACTGTAACCTCATATGGTGACAATGAAGTTAGGCCATCTGCATAGTCTGTGCACTGCAGCAGATAGCCAAAATGTAATGAGTAAATTTTCACTGCTATAGTTACCATATAGTCACAGTGGAGAGTGGTAGTCACAGTGGAGAGTGGTGACTACAAGGTGAGGAATTTGGTTGTGTATCCATGGAAACAAACCAAGAGATCATCATTGTCAAAAATTAAGACAGAGAATCGGATAGAATTTAACAACATACAGTAATGCCCACAGAATATTTTTTTATTTTTGAAAGACTCCCAAACATAATTTGAGGATCAACTAAAACAGAAGGACATTTTGATTGGCGGTATAGAAGGCCTTGCTCTTAATCATTGAATATTGACAGCCATGGGTTCGAATCGAGTGAGTGGGGTGTGGTGCACAGTGTCCTTGTGCAAGATACTTGTTTTCAAATACACCTCTCAACATTAGTGTCAAATGGGTACATGCATTCTTCAAAGCTGGGAAGGTAACCAAAATGGAGACTGTATCGTTACCTTTGCCAGAATTTATTTTGACAGATCATTAATAGAGATGGTTTGAATTTCAAGTTGAATATGGTCATAATGTGTCCCAAATGAATAAGAATGAATACTTCAAACCTCTAGAAAAATTTCAAAAGGGAGGTCTCTCCAAATACCGTCACCACAAGATTTTGTGCGCTACAAGAAATTGCATTGAACAGTGTTGAACTTTGACCTTGTTTGTTTGTTTGTTTGTTTGTTTGTGTTTCAGGCCATGTATGTGAATGCAAGACTAAGGCAGTATATGAAAGACATCGAGATTGTACAGGCACAGCTTGATGCATTCCTGGAACAGCTGAATACGTGGCATGCTTTGTGTAAACAAAATAATGGTATGTACTGTAACTGGTTTGGAATCTCTCATTAGGCAAAAAAAATTGTTTGGTTGCCCTCCACAGCTTTTTTCAGAGAGGGTCGGTCAGTCGTTTTTTTTTTTTTTTTTTTTCAATACTTTTCCATGGACCGCTAGGTCGATCGGCCGCTCAAGCCTTCGCAACTTCCCCCGTGACATCCAAATCAAAACAATCAAATACCTCTTTTAGTGATCTGGTTCATCCTAAACATTTTGAGGGTTGAATATCGAAAAAAAGCAAAAATATATCATTTTCTTTTGTAGTTTTTGGTAAGTTTTGCATATTTTTGAGAAAGAAAAAAATTTCAATAAAAAAATGTTTGGGTCGGGCAGGGGGGGGGGGGGCCTTAGTATGAAACTCCAAGAGTACAAAACTCTTCCCTGATTTCTTTGTTTGATGGGGCTTTGGACGAACAGGGTTTAGTATTGGAAATAAAACACTTACCATGCGTTATATAAGTTAAACAAAATCATTATCTGTTTTCTGTAGTTAATTTGTGAATATGAACATCATAAGACCCATACCTTTACATAAAATATAACATAATGGTGTGATCTGTAATTTGTACTCAACCTTTATCAGTCCTCTTTAACCCAGTTAACCTATCCCTGGTCTGATGGGGCTCCAGACGAGTCAAATTTTGTATGACAGGGAGGGAGTCTCTTGTCATGATTTTAAGGTGTTTTCTCACAGATGCAAAATCTTCATTGATTTTCTTAAAAATCTTATATTTTGGTATATTTATTTGTGCTGAGAATTATTCATAAATAAAAACAATAGGTCACCATGCTCGTTTTTGAGATACAGACTTTTCGAAAAGTACATACACTCCCGGTCAAAAGTTTTTGCGCAGAAAACCTTTAACCAGCCATATCTCGAGAACCATTCATCATTTGCCTCACAATTTTTTTGGATTTATATTTTACGTACATAGATCAAAAAACTCAACAAGAATTGCGTTTACCGCATTTGAAAATATGGCGCGCTAAACATACTGTATACTTTCTTCTGCTCATAAAAAACGGAGTTTAAATACAGAACTGCACATTTGTTAGAAAACTTATAACCTGGAAATTTTCTTTACGGCTACACGGTGATAACGAGCATTGAATAATAAACTACATAGGTACTTATCAAAAAGTGCATGTGGTGTATTTGTATATGGTCCAGGAAATCGGCCATTTATATGGTTATGAAAAATTGAATATCAGAGGAAACATAGATTATTTATATTGGATACATTAGGCACCTATTAAAAAACATGAATTTTTTAAGAGTCTTGGTTGTTTGATATAATAATTACGTTTTTGCCCGTATTAAAGCGTGCGCAAAAACTTTTGACGGGGAGTGTATTTTCACCAAAATTCACTCGATTTGCCATACATAGTATAGTGAAGCTCAAAAAGGTCAATCAATATGTGCTTGTAAAATAGTAAATGCTCTGTTGATTTTTGTAATTTTCACATGTGTTAAAGGGACTAGCCTAGATTCCACTAAGAATTAAAAACTTATGGAAATTCTTTAAATAAAGCTTAAAAGTGTAGTCAAATCCAAAAAACTACAAAAATTTCCACAGAAATGGCTCAAATTGACAGCGAATTGATTTGCAATATATCTATATGTGATGGTGGTGTGACTATCCAGTGTTTTCTAAATCCCAAATTTGTACCTCATATGGATTTACCAGATAAAAGATCAAATAAAGCTCTTGGAGATAAGTTAATACAGGTCAAAAGAGAAACAATTTTATCAAAAAATAATTTTGTTTACCCATCACAGGTGTAGAAACAAGATCTTTTTAAGATTTGAAACTAGAAACACTTTTTCAGCCGGCGACAAAAAATACAGCTGGTCAATCCATTCCTAGTTTAGGGTCATAATTTAAGGCCATCCAGATTTGAATAGTTTGCTTATTTATTTTCAGTCGGACTGTCATTTTTTTGTAAAAATCTTCTCTACGTAATTTGTTTTATCTCGTTTACATGGTCGGTCGTCATATGCTTGGGAGGGACTTGTGTTGTAAAGATGATTGAATTGATGAGTTTTATTAATAAATTTTCACTTCTTTTTACCATCCACACAGTACCAAACCTGGCAGAGTCCATCAAGTTTGTTGCCAACAAGATGACAGGATTACAGCAACAGCTAACAAAAGTCTTACAGCAGAAAAAGACTTGGAATCAGGTTAGTATTAGGGCACACAGGATTACAGCAACAGCTAAAAGTCCTACAGCAGAAAAAGACTTGGAATCAGGTTAGTATTAGTGCACACAGGATTACAGCAACAGCTAACAAAAGTCTTACAGCAGAAAAAGACTTGGAATCAGGTTAGTATTAGGGCACACAGGATTACAGCAACAGCTAACAAAAGTCTTACAGCAGAAAAAGACTTGGAATCAGGTCAGTATTAGGGCACACAGGATTACAGCAACAGCTAACAAAAGTCTTACAACAGAAAAAGACTTGGAATCAGGTTAGTATTAGGGCACACTGGATTACAGCGACAGCTAGCAAAAGTCTTACAGCAGAAAAAGACTTGGAATCAGGTTAGTATTAGGGCACACTGGATTACAGCAACAGCTAACAAAAGTCTTACAGCAGAAAAAGACTTGGAATCAGGTTAGTATTAGGGCACACAGGATTACAGCAACAGCTAACAAAAGTCTTACAGCAGAAAAATACTTGGAATCAGGTTAGTATTAGGCACACAGGATTACAGCAACAGCTAACGAAAGTCTTACAGCAAAAAAAGACTTGGAATCAGGTTAGTATTAGTGCACACAGGATTACAGCAACAGCTAATGAAAGTCTTACAGCAAAAAAAGACTTGGACTCAGGTTAGTATTACAGCACACTGGATTACAGCAACAGCTAACAAAAGTCTTACAGCAAAAAAAGACTTGGACTCAGGTTAGTATTACAGCACACTGGATTACAGCAACAGCTAGCAAAAGTCATACAGCAGAAAAAGACTTGGAATCAGGTTAGTATTAGGGCACACATGATTACAGCAACAGCTAACAAAAGTCTTGCAGCAGAAAAACTACTTGGAATCAGGTAAGTATTACGGCACACTGGATTACAGCGACAGCTAGCAAAAGTCTTACAGCAGAAAAAGACTTGGAATCAGGTTAGTATTAGGCACACAGCAGCAGCTAACAAAAGTCTTACAGCAGAAAAAGACTTGGAATCAGGTCAGTATTAGGGCACACTGGATTACAGCAACAGCTAACAAAAGTCTTACAACAGAAAAAAATCAGGTTAGTATTAGGGCACACTGGATTACAGCAACAGCTAACGAAAGTCCTACAGCAGAAAAAGACTTGGAATCAGGTTAGTATTAGGGCATGGATTACAGCAACAGCTAACAAAGTCTTACAGCAGAAAAAGACTTGGAATCAGGTTAGTATTAGGGCATGGATTACAGCAACAGCTAACAAAAGGCTTACAGCAGAAAAAGACTTGGACTAAGGTTAGTATTACAGCACACTTGATTACAGCAACAGCTAATTAAAGTCCTACACTTTGTTAACAGAGCCCTAATCTGACATGCAGGTAGTGTTAAAGTTCTCTAGTCATTGTAAAAGGGGAAAGAACATAGGGATCCTTCGTTATTTATATTGACTTTGCACGACCAGTTTTATTTAAAATTTTTGAATCGGTTGTCACACATCTGTTATTTTTTCTGTTATGGAAAGACAATGGTCTGTTTTACTTAGGGCTTGTTCATAGTGTGGTTATTAACCCAGGACCCTAGTCTATCCAGATTCAACATGGGACATGGGTTGATCAATTTTGCGTTCACACTACCAAGCCAGAAAATTGATCCGCATAGTCAGTTTTCGAGTCACGCATAGCTTGCAAAGCTTTGACCTTAGCTATATGGAGTGAAAAAGAGGTGGAATAACCTTCGAACTTTGAATGGGTAAACTAATTTAGAATTGCATAAAACTTCACAGTTTTCATATTAACTTTTTAGTTCAAAAATGTTTTGCTTTTTCAGTAAATGTTTGGTAGTAAATATAATTACTATATTGATTTAAAACTTATAAAAAAGAAGTTGCAAAATTCCGGGAAATCTTTATGATTTCTTTTCAATTACGCTCGTCTACTTCCAGTAATGCAGGTTGATACGTGCATTTCTGTTCACACTGCGATCTACCCAACCCAACCTGGGTTGAATGCAGATTAAAACCATCACTTCACCAGGTTCCAAAAAATCTATCTGGATTGATTTTTTTAGGTTTTTTCTGTTCACACTTGATTATCAACCTTGGTCCGACCTGGATTGGACCCGGGAGAAATAGGCACACTGTGAACACTGTCTTATAATTCAAAACAAATGTATTATATTTTTTGAAAGAGAGGCACATTAATAACTGTAAACGTCTTTTTGATATACCCTGTATTCAAAATTACTCTCATTTTGGAGGTGATCTTTCCGAAATTGGCAATGGCGAGATGTATTTTTTTTTCTTTTATGTCGCTTTGGCGCAAAGTCAAAATCCTTAGCGGGAACACTGACGTGTATATCTATGACAGAAACAGCTGTGTGCGTTGATCGTACGTTTGGCCCTATACAATGATGTGTGTTTGAGTCCGAAAGTACTGTTAGCAAAATTATTTTATCATATAAATTTGTATACATTTGTTTTTGCACAGGGCATCACATCCGAGACACAAATAGAAATGGATTCAGGAATATTATGAGATTGGACCAGACGGGGGATCACCACACCTCCTTCACATCGGACTGGCCAAACTGTTACCTTCCCAGCATAAATAATGCTGGTAAACTAGTCAAAACTGAAAAGTGGACAGTGGACGTTAGTCTGTCTCCCTTAAACTAGCCATACCAGCAATGCTCCTGCTATGGTGAGCCATTGGCGCAGGAGCAGGGGAAATTGGCGCAATAGGTTTCTAAAGATGTGTAAAAAAGATGAAGGCAATTTCCAGCCTCAGCTCATGATTTTTGCGCAAGTGCCCTTCAACTTTGTCAAATTTGCTCGAATTGAAGTCAGTCCAAATTATACACTGTATGCAGCGCCCAAAGGAGGAGCATTCGCACAGGGGACCAACGGCTTTACGTGACTTCCAAACCATGGAGCAATTGGAGAAAGTTTCTTGCCCTAGGAGACATGGTCCGACCAGCAGTGCCGCCACCAGGGCTCGGAGTCAGACCCACAACCTCTGTATCACGAGTCCCGTGCTCTATAATGACATATCTGAAAAGTTGATATAATTGTCTCAGAAGATCGATACCAAATGTGTCATCAAGATAGGGGAACTTGTCCGAGCGGTTTGAGTACGGGCCTGGTCCTGTAATACAGAGGTGTTGTGTTTGAGCTCTGATCAGATCATGTCTTCTTGTTTCTTGGGCAAGAAACTTTACTCTAGTTGCTCCATGGTTCGAAAGTCAAGTTTAGAGCCTTTGCATTTTAACTCCAAAATCAGTGTGTTGCGTAGAACGTATCTGATCCAGATCTAGACCTTTCCTATAATTTAATAAAAGCTGATTCGAAATAAAATCAGCTCACTAAATTGTAAATCCAAAATTGTTCTCCAATTTCTTTTTAATTTTATGTGAAAATGTATAATTTGCTGGTGTACTGCCCCTCCATTTCCAATGTATTCACACTACAACAGCCTTATGAAGTATTTATTTGAGTTCTTCACAGCTGTATTCTATTCATCCCCATGTATAAATTAGATTAATAACTGATTTTTACTTGGAGCTCGTGAGATTGTACAAAAATAATTCATCTTGTGCTGAAGTCGTAATTGTCCAACTCACCGGCTTCTCCTCGTGAGGGCGGGCAACTCCATCTTCAGCATGTGGTGCATTATATTTGTACAATTTCTCTCACACTGTTTATTCATCTACACCGGAAAAAATCATGTTTTTGGGCCCAACTTTTTTCGGGAAAGCTAACTAAATTTTGCTAAAATTTTGGACCATTTTACTTTTTGTAATCTAGAAAGCAATATATTGATACACATTTTTCAAATTTTTGATATTTTTTCTTAGTTTTTAATATTGTCAAAAATTTCAAAAATGACAAAACATGTCACTTTTTGACCTATATTTGGCAATATTTCAAAAAAAAAGATACTAATGGAGGTTAGTGGTGGATGCCATGGTCACATTTTGCATTTACTAAAATATTTTCATGGACAGAATAAAATGCATTCAAATCAATGGGTGAGTCTTAAATCATACATAGATTTATAATAGTTGCCCACATAAAGAGTAAATTGTTGTTTAATTATACAAAATGAAAAATCAACCAAGTAAATTTTGTATTTATACTGTATTTATTTGTGTTACATAACTATATGTATGTACAATCTGTATATATTTGTAAATCTGTATTTTGTACTTAAAATTAAATGCGAGCTCAAGAAAGGTCCAAGTCCATTTGACTCATAAAGAACAGAACTAATCCAAAACCAGTGATATTGTCTTAAAGGGGCAATTCATGATCCACTTTTCACCCTAAAGGTCACCTCTATGAAATTTGTGTTTTTTTAGTTTATACAAATTCTCAACTGGTATATGTTACGTTCCCAAACCATTCTTTCATATGTGCTTGCATGTTTGAGAAAAGTGAGAAAATGTGTCATTTTCTAATTATTATCGGGACCCTGACAGTAATTACAACACAGTAGCCTATGGGGATTTTCAAAATGCTGAAAAGCTTGTAACTTTGAAACGAACAGTCGGAATCAAGTGAAATTTTCAGTATATATTCATGTTGTACTCTTCTTTTTATTAAGCTAAAAAAGAGGTAAAGTTTTTGTCGCATCATAATCATGAATTGCACCTTTAACTTATGAATACTTTGCACATCATGAAATAGGTGGTACGTGCAACCGACATGCAGTGGCGTAACCAGCAGGTGGAAGAGCCCCAAGTAAAATTGTACTAATTGTATCCTCCCAAATAAAATCAAGAAATTGGATTTTCAATATACTAGGTCTATAATTGGTACAATGTGCAAAACTGATGCTTTTATGTGGGTCACTTTTCAAAAATGTGTGCAATATTTATACACTCTGGAAATCTGGACCAAAACAATACAAATTTTTACTAACAATTTTTATTTGTCTGAGCACTCAACTCACCCTCATAAAATGGTTATGCCCCTATTAATCCTCTCAATAGACCTTTTCAAACATGACTTTCTGAGAATTCCCGAAGCCGATTTTACACTTTCTGGCAATTGCCGACAGAAAAATTGATTGACTAACACAATGCCCAGAATGTTACGTCCATGTTCACGTTAACTGGCTGCAAAATACGACTTTCCGACAGAAAAAGTGACTCACTAGTACAATACCCAGAATGATACGTTCACGTTAACTGGCTGCAAAATACGACTTTCCGACAGAAAAAGTGACTCACTAGTACAATACCCAGAATGTTACGTTCACGTTAACTGGTTGCAAAATACAACTTTCCGGCAGAAAAAGTGACTCACTAGTACAATACCCAGAATGATACGTTCACGTTAACTGGCTGCAAAATACAACTTTCCGACAGAAAAAGTGACTCACTAGTACAATACCCAGAATGTCACGTTAACTGGCTGCAAAATATGACTTTCCGGCAGAAAAAGTGACTCACTAGTACAATACCCAGAATGTTACGTTCACGTTCACACAGCGTATGAATTCGAACTTGTAATTAGGGTTAGCAATAACGATTGGTGTGATCGCCCTGATGTTACTTCAAATCTTAAGCTTAATCAGCCGATTTCAAATAGAAATTTCACTCTTTGTGTCAGTGAGCACATGGTACCACCAGCCAAAAGTTCAGAATTAGTACATCTAATAGTGTATGGGTCTGGTTATATTTATTTTTCACTTTTATTACACTGAAAATGTGAGAGATTTTCAGAAAATTTTGTTTCAAAATCGTGCATACTAATGAGCTTGCACGTGATTGGTTGAAAAAATGGCCACGTGATTGACTTTCCTGAGATTTCCGATTGGATTTTGAAAAGGTCTATTGAGAATGTCTGGGTACGCCTCTGCAAGCATGCGCATACCAATCACGCGCAATGTTTCAATAATTCATACAAAGCTAATTTATGAATATGACGTCATTGTGAAGTTGGAGCCTTTCTCAAAACTCAATCAATTGTATAATATTTTGTAAATAAAATAGAAAAATAATAATGACAGCTTATCTCTAATGCAGTATTAATCTTAACCGTAGTCCTTTGATCAACACTAAATAGGTAGGAATTATGAGGCTTTCATCTGCAAGTAAATATAATCCCTCTTACGCGCGCCGTAGATACTGATGTGGGAGTCGGGCGTGCAAAGCGTGCTGCATCTCCTGCAGTTGTGCTGTGTTCAGCTACGCACAAGCTTATCTGTATCAATTCACAATGTAAAGAGGTCCGCCTATTTAGTGTTGATCAAACTATAAGCAGACTAATATTTTCTTTACACTGTATAAAGGTGTTAATTTTCAACACATATTAGTACAAACCAAAGTTGCTGCGTAATGCCCCTTGTTCAGTTGCGTATCCAGCAGCTGCGGCATGTCACCATCAAATGGTTTGTAATAATACATAAACTTACTCAAGTTATTACTGATGATAACAAAAAGCACAAATTTAGTTTAAATTTCAAGTCATGATATAAATTTGATGACTTGTTTACATCAAATTACTACTTTACCCCACCGTGTCGTGCAAACCCTGTCATTGTCGAACAATTAAGTCTGATAGCATATATGCTCTTTGTACTATTTACTTGCAGATCCTGCCGATGTTTTTGGTTTGTATCTGTGATGGCTCACCCCGAAAGGGGGACTTTGAAGATTATATCAATTTAGATTTTATCATTTAATCTGTTTAAGCATTTTTCAAGTTTTAAAATGACACATTATTTGTTGAAATTGATCAAGGCAATCAAATTTCACAACAGAAAATCTGCTGAAAATTCTTATTATTTTTTTTATTTTTTGCTGCCTATTTTCATCAGTTTCTCAATGAAAAGTATTCTGTCGCAAAGTCCCCCTTTTAGGGGTGAGTCATCACATATATGGTGGGGCTTATAAGGCAATAATTGATTTATTTTTATCAAAAAATTACACCAAACTATGCAAAATACTGTAGGTGGGCAAATATAAGACATCAGGACCTTCACATCATGCCTAGACTCCGTATTAAGAAGACAACACGTTATAAGAACTGAGAAAATGCGCACTATATTGAGACTTTATAGAGTATGTTTTAAATACGGTATCATTAACACCATTCATATGACAACCTGATCAAAATATCACATTGCAAGCAATGCATGATGGGAAGGTCCAAATCTTCTTTTGGCAAATATCAATGTCTTCACTAGGATACATAGTAATCTGTAAGGCCGAACCATAGTCGGCCTCCAAACAAAATTTTCCCTACCAATTATTTGGTCGTGACGTCAAAATAACAATTGACTCCAAACAAAATGACTTCAACACCTAGTTGAGACCAAATAAAATTTCGCGCTTGATTGCACATGTTATTGAATTGCCATGTACATTGAACCAAATGTTTGTTACCCGTTCATACTTTAAATTCAATGGCAAATATTTGGTGACGTCACAACCAAATGTTTGGTCGGGAACATTTTGTTTGGAGGCCGACTATGTTTAGACCCATACTCCAATAATCTCATGCAAACTGCCATTTTTATGCCAACTATAAAAGTAAGGAATAAAAAATATTGCACATTTCCAGTATACTTTGCTGTCAGAATATGCGATCCAATTCATGTGTTCAGATGCCCAAACTGATATTTTTTCAAAAACAGTAAAAACATGCTCTGCAACTGGCATTCAAGACGTGTTTTTAAAGCATATAAATATAACAGCATATGGATCAGGATATACCCCTTATGAGCTACCAAATATTTGGTGCAACAAATCTTTGCTTCCTTATATTCTAATATATAATTAAAGTGTATTTTCTATAATCCCGTAATAACGGACGCTTGGTGATGAAAAATCAATATACTTCCACTGTAGTTTATTTGATGCCAAATGTTTGATGGTTTACAACACCAAGCATCTCTTATTGATAGGAGGATGTATTGGAATTAATTTAATATATAACAAAGACTTGTTGCACAAAATATTAGGTGGCTCAAAAAGAAGTATACGAAGTCCTAACCCTATCACCTGGTGTATCCTACAAGTTATTTATTTCATAGGTTTCCACCAGTGGCCTATTTCACTAACATTAAAACGCATCGTAAAAGGGAACGCATCGTTCACTCATCACAAATTTATGATCACCTTTTGACTCATCGTAAAGTTGGAATTTTCCCTGTGCAATATCTGTATACCTTGTGTTGCATTGCACGCTTGCAAAGGGTTTTTATGTCTTTGGGAAATACAGTCTAGCTGCGCTAGTAAAATCGACCACTGGCAGGGTTAGTGCGGATCCTTGAAAGTCGTTGAATTTTATTTTGCAATTTCCAGGCCTTGAAAATGTGACTTTATCAAAAAAGTCCTTGAAAGTCCTGGAATTTTTGAATGTCAGAAATGTTAACAATTAATATGTCAAAAGAATTTACCATGCAATTATTTTTTATCCAAAAATTAGCGAAAACAGATTTATTTTATTTGTTGACACATATTCTGCCGGCCGCCGCTGATAAGGGGAAAAGTCCTGGAATTTTGTAAGTGAAAAAGTGTACTAACCCTGCACTGGTCACATAATACTGTTGAGAACCATCAAAACAAATAACATGTCATCATTATTCCTCAATTGCAGAGAAGGCAACCACAAGGTTCCTACATGCACTATGATCATTATCAATTGCGCCAATATGTGACCCATCATATCGAAAGGTACCTTAAGGGTCCCAAAATGAAAATTAATTTTTTGGTCTCATCTGAAAGATTATATTTCAAGCTTTAAATTGACACCTTGCTTTTAGTTATTGGATGTTCGATTGCAAAGTTACATCCAAATTGGTAAAAGGCATCAGGCTGATTCAGAAAACCACAGTTCGGAGAAAATCAAGTTTAAAGTTTCTGTACTGGTAAAACTTGAATGGCGAAAGGAATTTTATCTTGTTTTTTAACAAATTAATCTTATGTATTGGATGTTGGAGCCTGATTAATATGATAGAGTACACTTCAAAGGTAACGTTTCTGATGAAAAAAGAAACTTGACCTTTGATGTGATTTTTGACTATGCTCAGCTTCAAAGGCCTGTATCTCTAATTTACTATGCCGGTATTAAGGTACCTTTCGATATGATGGGTCACATATGTTCTATTTGCATTAATAATTAGCAAAACAGGGTCAAGGGGGGTAGACTGCCCCCTCTTGACATTTTTACGACAATCAAAATTCCCTCGCTATTCCCTAATTTGAGCCACTTTTATCAAATTCCCTGGTTTTGCCCCTAACTGGGAAAAAATAAAATTATCCCTGATTTCACTGATGGGCTAGCTATGATCAAAGTGCAGGCATGTTCATCCCATCATTATTTTTTTTTTTATTTGGCCTTGATTCCAATATATCTAAATACAAAAATGCTTAACAAATTTAAGACATTATAGTTATATAATATCAAATATATCTATATATAACATTTATAAATAACTAAGCATATCACAATATACACACTATCTATAATACATCATCAATATACACATCACAAAATTTATATAAAGATTAAAATAATTACATGGTTCATAATTATAAGCTGTTTTCTGATATTAACCCTTTAAGCGCCAAATGGTGCAATTTCATTAACAGCTGCCTTATAGCAAATTTTTTGAAATTTCAAGTTTAAATGCATAAACCAATCACAAAAACATCCATATTTTTCAAAACTTTTATATGCTTCTCACAAATAAACTTATCAATTCTGCAAGTAGATCATGCATACAAATAGTAAATCTTCAGAAAAATGTGTCATTCAGGGAAACAATCAAATTTAACAAAAAGCAGCTATCGATGAAAACGCTAAATTTTTGCCATCAGCACTCTAAGAGTTAAGAATCTGTGGTAGATCAACTGCAATGACCAAAATCATTACACAAATTTAGCCCGTACGTAGATAGTTCCAAACCAGAAAGCGTGATCCAGTTATCTGGGTGATAATCGGATTACACGTAACAAACATGACAAAAGATGAAACAAACTGATCACCACACAAAGGTATTGTACTGTAACGGGCCGAATGTAACCCACCCAACTTGCTCTACTGTAATAATCATGAAGCATACCAGCACTTAATAAATTCCAAAATTTTCATGCGACCCAGCCGGGAATTGAACCCGGGACCTCTCGCATTCAAAGCGAGCACGCTAATGCATAGACCAAAAGAGCAGGCTTGCCAACTAGTACGATTTTATCGTATTTGTTACGATTTTCACGTTTTTAGTCGGCAAAAAATCGATTAGTACGATTTTTGTTTATCTGATAATAAAAAGAATTGAAAAAGTACTAGGAAAAGTCGCCAATATTTATGCTCCTGTGGCATATATTTGGGCCAAAATCTCAAAAAGGCAGACTAGGAAAGTCACAAAGGGACATGTATTCAATATATATTTATGCTCTTGGAACACATATTGGAGCCAAAATCTTACAAAAGTCGCCACCATTATGCTTCTATTTTAATGGTGGTTCCCAACTTCCTACAGTGACTTCAACACACTCAACACTTTTTAAAAGATCTTCAGTGACACCTTAGAATCAAAATAGGGTCAAAGTTCTCTATTAATTTAGGTGCACCGGCTTGCGATTGTAATGCCACTCTAAAGGGATGGAGTGAATTGTGCAAGAGAAATGATGGTGCAAGTTGGATTTAGGTAAATGAAGGGGGTAGATGTCTCCCCCCCCCCCAAAAAAAAAATAGTAAGAATGCTAAAATTGATTTAATTATTAGAATTTTATAAGGCATCATATATAGTAAAATTAGCCAACCGTGACCTATTGTAGGGTCAGTAGGTCAATTTTAAAATGTGCTTTTGTGTACAAAAGTATAGTATTATGGGATACAAAAACTCTTGTATCTGCAAAACGGTAAGACTTTTTAAAAAATTCATAAATTAAAGTTCATGTCCTTTGCTCCTGTACAACTACATCAACTTTTTAAACGGGACCCCCAGGAGTAGTGTGGACCCCATCTGGTCCCCATGAGCAGGGCTTGGGGCCCTTGCAGGGGGTCATAATGTCAAACCTTTGCTTATTTTTGGACTCCCTTATATCTGTGAGTAAAACATATTACAATTATTTTACACTCTCCTGTGGTGATAGATGTGCAGAAGCTCTGTGACTGGTGGGTGGCGCTTTGCCCCTCAACCCCACTGGACGTTACCCCTGGACCCCACTAGAGTCCTTAAGGGGCCCCTGAACCATGCTACCATGCCCCTAAGGTGGAATCTCGCCATGCATACTTCATATGCACAAAATTGATGTTATAACTTTCTTAGCATTTTGTTAAAAATTGGCTTATGAAAACATTACAATTCAGGATCTTCGGGTGGGGGTGGGGGTTGGGGGTACCGGGGCCCGCTGGACGATTTGGGTCGAGTCCATGAAGTGAGTAGGCTTTTTGACTTCCTAATGTTGGCAAGCCTGAAAGAGGACTTCCCCGTCAGGTCTATACACTTAACGAACCTATACATTCATGACAGTACTACCCGTTGTCAGGTGATATGCGTGATCCAGTAACTGGGTGAGTTATGCAATCACTTGGATACTGAATAGCGATTTTGTCACTTCATTTTACACCTGATAAAATTTGAATAGAACTTAGATGTCAAGTATTCCAGGCCAATATCGGGTATTTTGGTTGTGATTCCTGTAGGGGGAATCTGAGCGTCATGTACAGCAGCCAAAGTGGCCATAACAAAGACTTCAGATTAAAAAAAAGGTGCAGCACAGGAGTGTAAATTGTCACAAAAATCAAAAAATCAGATTTAACATGATTTTTTACATCAGCCTCATAATATTCATGACCTTAATTTGCATAGATGATATACATACAGTGGAACCTCGTTAACACAAAATCACTGGGGCCAAAGACTTTAGTTTGAGTTCATCATGATTTTGTGTTATCCAAGTAATTTCACTTGGGACCAGTAACAAACATTTTGTGTTATCAGGGTTTTTGTGTTAACAGATTTTTTGTGTTAAAGAGGTTCAAGTGTATTGTTTTTGTGTGCCTCAAAATACAGCTGGTCCTTCCTCTGTACAATGATATATGCAGGGAGCAATTTTCCTCACTAAAAATCATAAAAATGGGGTGGGTAAATGTAGTGTTTATCATGAAAAGCAGTGCTTTCAAGTATTCAGTTTCAAAATCATAATAACAGGGGGCACTTTGGCTAACCTTGTTATTATCAGCGAACCAAACTAAGAGAGAAATGGTACTTTTTTCACTCGGCATGCATGGAGGTCGCAAAGATCATGTTGAGGGTAGAAAAGGGGTATACTTTTCAGCAGTAGTGCAGTCACTATAGTTGGTGTTAGGGTATAAATTTCAAAGATGCAGACATTCAGTTTATTCTATTTTGGAGACGTTTTGGTAATTTTATAATTTCACAAATAAGAACCATAAAATGAAATTAATCAACCCACATTTTTTGTTTGGAATCATTTAAGTTTTGTTAGGTCAGTGAAAAAGATAGTCTTTTTGAATACATGTATGTGATGCCGGTTACAAATTAGCATTGGAGATATCTGCATTTAAGGTACAATCTGGTAAGGCATCAAAGGAAGTAGGGTTCATATTTTGTCGGACACAGTTGTTGAAATTGGCGTACTCATTCATTGTTACTGGAGTGAAACTTACTGTGAGATGTCTATGGAGTGGACCAATATTTCCACAATATTTTATGTTTCCACTCCGATTCATTAAAGGTGCAAATCATGAATTTGATGTGACAAAAACCTCACCTTTTTTCTAGCTAAATAAAAAGAAGAGTACAACAGAAATGTATCTGAAAATTTCACTTAATTTCCACCATTTGTTTCAAGTTACAAGCTTTTCAGCATTTTAAAAATCTCCATAGGCTACTGTGTAGAACAAGCCTTGTTCCCTCAGACCCAGCAGCGGCGCGAAGCGCCGTCTATAAGGTGATGTTGGTCAGAGCTAGAGGGGGTGGGTCACAAGGCACTAAACTAGTGCTAGCTACTGTGTTGTAATTACTGTCGGGGCCCTGACAATAATTAGAGAATGACGCATTTTCTCACTTTTTTTCAAAAATGCAAGTACATTTAAAAGAATGGTTTGAGGATTGTAACATATATCAGTCAAGGATTATTATTAGCTAAAAAATTAAGTTCCATAGAGGTGACCTTGAGCATGAAAAGTGGATCATGAATTGCACCTTTAATATTTTCTTGCAATAAAGTCGAAAGACACATTTATGCACAATATATCAATGAAAGGGGTTGATACAAACATTAATTTAGCTGCTAATTAAGATAAATTTTGTAGACTTTGTCATTTACCTCCAATACAATTTTTCACGCCAAGGAGTAACATGGAACAGTCTCAATTGACCAATCAGAAGACAATTAAGATTCTAGTCTATGACATCAGTGCGTCCAACAGAATTAATAGTCTCATGCCCTGTATGTGGTGGGGGTGAATACTTAACAAACAAGTCTACAAGAACAAATCAAAATCAGTAAAAATGCCACCAACATCTGTTGCATAAAATCAGACACAACTCAGACAGCAACCGCTGAGGAAGGAGAAGGGTTTCTCAAGAAATTTTGACAAAAACATGTAAGTGCTGACGAGCTTTCTAAAATTTTATTTTCATGTCTTCAACCAGCACGTATAAATCTCTTCATTTGCAAAGTCTACAAATGGCCTCGATGGTTGGTTGTAATGAAATTTGCTTAGAATCTTAAGCAAACTTAAAGCTCATTATCATAATTTACGTTTGGTAGCACATGCAGTTTAATCTTTGCCTTTCAAAAAAAAAAATCCAAAAATTAGAAAAACTTCCATCTGGGGAAAATAATCAAACTGGATGGGTGTAATGATCCTAAAATTGAAAATGAGATGTAATTTTGTAATAAATTAACTACAACATAACTGACAAATCAGCGATCGAGATGTATCGAAAATTGCCAGACATGTTGGGTTATTATGGTATTCATGACCCATGATCCACTCATCATGTGCTAGGACTGTGACTATAGGTAACACAGAAATTCAGTAACATACATCAAGACATAAATATGATACAAACTTACCTAGATACATACATACATACATACATACAAAATACATACATGTAAAAAAATAGAAATACTTTTCAACTATTCAACTGATTACATTATACATATAATAAGTATATAATAAGTATATTCGGACCAAGTGTACTTTAGGTACCATCCAAAATTTTAGGGTTACAGTTTAGGGTTAGTGTTAGGTTTAATTTAGGGTTTAGGGTTAGGGTATCGTTTTTGATGGGACCTAAAGTATACTTTTTCTGTATATTCAATTTTCTCTGAGTATTAATTTGTTTGGCTTCATGAATTAAAAGTATATGACTCCAGATTTATTTTAAAATAACTGTACAAGTAGCAGCCTTCAGAATTACATGAGAGCTGTGCAAATATGAAGCAATCAAGGATAACATACATACACTGTAAACCTTAGGTACAAATCAAGAAATTAGACTATGTTACAATAGCCATAGGGTGATTCCAAAGTAACATTTGTGACCGAAAAATTGGAAGATTTCACTTTTAAATGGCCACAGAACCTAGCATAAACATTATATCAACGAGTTTGTTGTTGATAATGGTGCTCATTGGTGGGATCAAGACATGCAGGTGTTTAAAGATTAAAATAATTGCCAAGATACTGAATAAAGTTCATGTAACGTTCGGTAACGTTTGTGACCTCGCACGGAAATGTTTTTTTGCTCCAAATGACTTCAAAGTAAAATTTCTCTGACATGTTAGCGAATTTTTTATCGCGCTTTTCACAGATGATTGGTAACATATTTACCAATAGTTCATAAAAGTGGTAGGAAATTCTATCGTCAGGATTTTTTTAATGCAATGTTTTGTTTGGTAATGTCTGGTAACGTTTGTGACATTTTGGTGTAACTTTTTGGTAACGTTTGTGACATTTTTGAATGAAAACATGTGCTCATTCATGCACGGGTAGAAAAAATTCAAAATTTCTGATTAGAAAATACTTTTCACATACCGAGTAACAAACGTATGACTGAAAAAACTGCTCATATGGTCGAATAAAAAAGCTGATTTTTTGCTTGAAATCAAGAAAGGTTTAGTTTTCATTGGAATGAGCCCATAGCATATCCATCATATTGTACCATATTGCCCACTAATGCTTACTTAAGATCTATTTTAACTGAATCACAGACACCTTACTATGTTTTGTGCAATTAATTCTGCAACATTAGTAGAATTTTTCAGCCACAATAACAAACCATGAAAACAAATATGTTAACATATACAATGACAGAAGCTGGGACTATTTTTTACATTCAAAACATTCGGACTAATTTTTATGCGTTAATTGGCTGCTTTGTTTATACCTCAAGATTTAAACTGGTTTCAGACTAGCCTGTCGTGCTGTCGGACGACCAGCGTGACGTCAAAAATTTAAAGTGCGCAAACTCGACCTTGTCGCATCTCCTTGCCGTACGACAAGCCGATATATCGATTACCCTGTCTTGATGGTCGCAACGACACGATATTTTGAGTTGGAATTAATTCAACTTTTCTTGCGACAGACCATTGCGGCAATATGCAAATGTGTCGTGCTACAGTACGACAACTCAAAATTGCAAATGTTTGGTGGTGTGCCGCAATGACAGCTAGTCTGAAACCACCTTTATTGAGCGTAGTTATTAGGCCAAAAAATAAATTGTTATGTTGCCCTCAGCGATTGACCCTATTCAAAAATGTTGAAAAAAATATTAGGGTCTGGAAAGCACCCAATTTTGCTCAGATTGGGTGTTTTTTGAGAAAATATCTTGGAAATATTATTTATGAATTCTTTGAAAGCTTCAATATTGTATTATAATATTTTTTTTTCTCCAAATTTTAATTCTTCTGTATGTTTATGCATTTTATATGTTCTTTTGATATTTTGAAGTGTAATATTTTCCAGTTGTATTTTTAATGTTTTTATAAGTGTGCCTATTGTAATTATTTAGAGAATAAAAGATAAGATTTCTTGTTTTGCCTGTCATCTATCGTCTCATAATGGATGGGCGTACATTATTTTGAGTAATGGGTGCCCCCGACCGACTGACTCTTTCATAAATCCCACAACAATTAATTTGTTTTGGCCTTATAATAAACACATTTGACATCCAGTCTCTTGAGTAGCAACCTTCATGTATCAAAGCACCATGGCATTGAAATTTATTTTAAACAATAGTATATGTATATTTGTGCAAGTTTTCAGGTTTTTGTAAAACCTATAAGCATCAAGGATTACATATATAATTAATTACAAACAAATAACATTTTCTGTAGTAGCAACCTGATGGCCTTCATAAATTATGATTTGTCATAATATCTGGCTTTTTAGCAAGGGTTTGTCATAATATCTGGCTTTTGGGCAATTCGAAAGTAATGTTTGTGACCGAAAAAGTGAAAAATCTCACTTTTAAATGGCTTCAGCTCCTAGCATAGACATTCTATCCACGAGTTTGTTGTTGATAATAGTGCCCACTGGTGGGACCAAGATATGTAGGTGTTTAAAAATAAAATAAATTGCCCAAATCCTTAATAAACTTCATGTAACGTTCGGTAACATTTGTGACATCGCACGGATATGGTTTTTTGGTAACATATTTGTGACATTTTGGTGTAACCTTTTGGTAACGTTTGTGACATTTTTGAGTTAAAACATGTGCTCATTCATGCACGGATAGCAAAAACTTCACGTCACAATTTCTGTTTGGGAAATACTTCTCACGTACCAAGTAATAAACGTATGAGCAAAAAAGCTGCTTATATGGTCAAATAAAAAAACTTGATTATTTGCTTGAAGTCAAAAAAGTTTAATTTTCCGTGGAATGAGCCTTTGGCATTTATTTAACGACCTATAAGCCTTTTTGAGGTATGGCTGACATTGCACACTCGAAAGTACGCCCTCTCCTATTGTTATCTTAATTTTACCCATTTGGAATAGCGTCCTTTCCTTTTGTGACGGCCATTCTTCTAAAAGGCTTATTATGCTCAGGCTTTCAGAATTATGTAAAAGAAAAGCAAAGTGATAAGAGGCACACTTGTTCTCATTTGGTCAAAATCATTAACCACAATCAGGGCAAGATGTTACTGAAATGGAAGTGAATTTTTAACCCTTAACGACCGCATTTTCTTATGTAAATTTATTACAGCCTTACAATACATTGTAGGCCTTGAAAGGGTTAGGGTCTTGTGTGTTTGTGACCAAAATCAAAGCAAATGTAGATATAATACAGTGGCATTTCATCAATTAGTAACTTGATAATAGACAATTTTTGATCGAATTAGTACTTCTTTAATCCTAAAATTTTTTAAAATACGATTTTACGTGGTAATTTTGTTGGACAACAAACAAAGTTCTGATAAGGCAAAAAAAAGAACTCTGTCTCAGCTTACTTAAGTGCAAACCCTATGTGCTATGCTCTTTTTTTTAAGTAAAAAAGGGCTACGCGAATGCGGAAATACCCCCGTAGTT
>JXSR01S069968.1:74591-90278 GCA_000969725.1 Ophiothrix spiculata
AAGCACGCAAAATTGTGATTGGTTTCAATGCGACTTCAAAATAGACATTATGTCATGTCAGCCTCCTAATAATTATGGTGCTGATATATGTCATGCATGCATGCACACAAAAACTGAACAGAACTTGATTAATTCAAATGAAAATGATGAAAAATAAAACAAAGAAAGTGGACTATTTAATTCAAATTTTAAGAGACTTTCTGCTGCATGTACTGTACACTGAATGATAGCTAACACTTTGTTGCTTCTGAACTTTTTCATAAGTTGCTGTAAATTCAAAACAAAGAACAGGGAATATTTTGGAAAAATATACACTTCATAAATTAAAGCAGCGCTGTGATTTTAAGATTATGAAAAAACAAAAAGAAAATATTCAATTCATAGTTTGAAAGTTTTTCTGCTGGCAGGGAGCTGATATCTTATCATGCATGCACACCTTGAATAATGCTGCTTTCATACTTATTGTTGCTTTGCAGCTTTGTAGCTTAGTAGCTCTGTCACTTGGTTTGTTTCACACTTTTGTAGCTTTGCAGATTTGTCACTTCATGTCCTTCTGAAAGTTGAATGTTGAATTCATTTCAAGTCGAAAACTCTTGTCGTGCGACAAAATTTTTACCGATATCAATTATCTCAACAACATGTAGCTTTGCCACTACGACAACCGGCAACTTATACTTGAACAACCATTTATTTTTCACTTTGTATATTGCACATCAAAAGCACATTTTAGTGATCGATAGGTAAAATCACTTCAAAAGCACATTTTAGTGAATTGTCATTTCTTTTTAAATGCAACTGATACATAAACCATATTTCAAATTTTTGAGGGGACTTTGGTAAACCTGGGAGGCAAAATGCAACCCTTCTTCGTCGCGGGTCCAAATACCCATCTTTTCCCAGAGTACCCCCCCTGGGTTTCGATGCTTTATCCTAAATTTCAGTTACAAAATGTGTACTGCAGGCAGCTATATTATTATATCTACAAAACAAGATGAAATCTAATCTAAATAATCCAAATAAAATTATTTAACCAAATCATAATTTATACAAACAATATACCTTGGAAAATTAGAAAGAAAATGATGCTATAATCACGTTATCATGCAATATTATTACACAAAACTATGCAAGAAAATTGGTTATAATTCATTATCTGCAATGATAAATATTGTCATGAGGTGAAAGATGTAAGGTTCCATTCAACAAAGGGAAGCTGAGTTGAATGGAAGCCCACATCTTTCACCGAATGGGATTAATTGGATTAATACTGACTGTTAAATTTTTGGATTAGACATAGGATGCATGGCAAATGGGGTGACGTCTTCCAACTCGGGAGTCTCTGGAGCCGACACGAGTGGGTACTCTCGGATTCGCTGATGAGCAGCGCGACCTTGATAGGCTCCCTGTAGGCGAGGGGAAAAAGGAATGATACGAGAGATAGAGGGCGCCAATTGGATTGCCGATAGGTGAGAAGCAGGAGAGAGAGAGAGAGAGAGACAAAAGACACCCATGAGTACACAGTTTGGAATGATACAAAAGTTCCCATACACAATCTACATGTATTTTATAAGGCTGCGATCCCATAGGACCTTTTTTCTGTGATACTATCCATGATATAAATCAATCATCTCTGTACTGTTTTTATATACTGTATAAGTGGTATTTTTCGTGCTACATTTATTTTTGTGCTTTTCGCGCAAAATGAGATTAGCGCGAAAATAAATGTACCGCGAAAATTAATGTGGATTTGTTGCAAATGGAATTCTATACTTGGACAATGTTCAAATGCGCGAAAATAAAAACGCGCTAAATGGTCCAAAATTGGCTGAGGGCGAAAATTACTGAGCGCGAAAAATATTGGCGTTTACAGTATATGAAGCCATTTCAAAAAGAACTCTGATCTCACTCTAGAAAAGAAATATTGTTTTCCAGGGTGAGATCAGTACGCTACCGTATCTAAATTCTAATGATTATGGATTTACATTGTGGATAGTATCATGAAAAATAAAGGTCCTATAGATTGGACAAACGTGCCCGTATAGCGTGTTTTATACTTCTATGTGATCGCAGCCTTATACCACTCCTACATAAATTCAAACCGTTGATTGGTTAACTGTCATTTGCCATTTTTTATTATATAACTCATCCATAGATTCTGGTCATTTGATTGGTAAGATTGTAACACATGACCATTTGTCATTTTTACTATCACTATCATCCATTTGATAGTCTTTACTATCACTTTCATCCATTTGATAGTATATGATATGACCGGTGATAAAGTTGAAAATCCGCCATTTCGTTTTTGCTCATGTATAGGGATTTTACATACAAAAAAAGTAGTCAGTGAAGAAAAAAATTATTTTAAATTCGATCGAGTTGAAATTTGGTGGAAAGATGGAGACAGTGATAAAGTTTATTCTGAAGTTTACAGATTTGAAATCGGTTAAATATTTTTTGAGTTAGAATGTTTTTAAAACGTTGAAAATATCAAGGAAATCCAAGCCAAAACATACAGTTCTGGAATGTGTGTGCCACGTAATGTAGTTTTAACCAAACGATGAACAACGAATCTATGCATGAGGTATATAAAACAATAGTTTATGTGTTATCAAATGACTAGAATCTATAGAGGAGTTATATAAAACAAATATTAACTGCTTATATTCTTGTGATGGTAAAAATATACCATCCCTCATTGAAAGATTGATTGTTCCATTTCACTTGCCTATCGGCTCGTGAAATGGAACAATCAATCTTTCAATGAGGGATGGTATATTTTTACCATCACACTCATTAGCAGTTAATATTTGTGTACTATCACATCTCCGTTTGATAGAACATACGCAGTCAATGCAGAGCACAGTGTTTACGCGCATGTTAACATTGCGTACGCCTTAGATTTGCCAATTCATTGACATGGGTAAATATCTTACTATAATCTGGCTAATGTTGTACGAGGGGGTATCAAAAGGTTCAATACTTTACCCAGAATGGATTGAGCTATATCAATGAAATTTTGTCAGAATAGTCACTCATCTTTTATGTTCATTATGGTGCAGAAATTGTCTCATATAAGTAATTTTACTTTCTTTACAGGTGGTGATTGATGTCATCTAACTACCGGCTTAAAAACATAAGCTCAATTGAGGAAATTGAGACATGTGGCGTAATTGAGTCCCTGCATTTGAATGTTTACAGGGCCCAGTAAATCTTATTGGCACTTTTGTGTTACTTTGCACATTGACTGTGTGAAGATGCCTAAAGTATTTCATAATTAAATTTGTCCCTTCCATTTCTACTTGGTAAAGCTTACAACTTTTTGAAACCCCTCGTACGTATGTGGCCAAACAATCAAAAACCGCAATGGTTTAAAATGATGGTGGAGTTTACGTAGGGTTGATATAAAACAAATATTAACAATTTAATTCGTGTGACAAGAAAATATATTGTCTCGAATTGAAAGTCAAATTATTCCACTTCACTCACCTGACGGCTCATAAAGTGGCAAAATCAAACTTTCAATTTGAATTGTGTATCTCTCCCATCACACTCATCCACAGTTAATATTTGTATACTAGAAAGCTTTTGAATTCTGATTGTTGCACAACCAATAGACATTTTCAAAACACAACTTTCCAAGACTTTCTGAAGCTGATTTTACACTTTCCGGCAATTGCCGGCAGAAAAAGTGACTCTTCGACACAATAACCAGAATGTTAAGTTCACGTTCATGTTAACTGGTTGCGTACAAATTACTTGTAATTAGCGGTAGCACTACAGAGTCACTTTCAGTGTGATCGCCCTGATGTGACTTGAAATCATGAGCTTAATCAGCCGATTTCAAATGGAAATTTCACTCTTTGTCTCGGTGAGCTTATGGTACCATCAGCCAAAAGTTGTTCGGAATTAGTGTATCTAATAATGTATGGGTCTGGTTCTATTTATTTTTCACTTTTATTGCACTGAAATGCGACAGAATTTTTCGGAAAATGTTGTTGACAAAATCGTGCATGCTAATGAGCTTGTACGTGATTGGTTGAAAAAATGGCCATGTAATCAATGTTCCGGAGATTTCCAAATGGATTTTGAAAAGGTCTATTGGATCTATCTTTTGACTGCTATAACTGCACCACGGTGATTTTAAGTAAGTGCTTAGTTGATACCAGGATTAGGCTTCGGCAGTACCAGGATATACAGTGAGTACACAATTGGACCAATAAGCCTATGTTTTATGGTGGCCAATATCCAATTTGTCATGTTTGGGCAAAAATTAAAAAAACTCCCTTTAACTGAGTCCATGTCTCCGCATCTAACCCATACACTATGGTATTAACAGCACCAATCAGTGGGGAGGACATGGCATGGACCAATACTAACGCAAAGATGGGTTACCAGGATTCACCGGGGGGGGGGGGGGGGTTGGCAAGCTCACCTTTATCTGAGTCCATGTCAGCCCATTCCTTGTCTCCGCATCTAACCCATACACTATGGCATTAACAGCACCAATCAGTGGGGAGGACATGGCATGGAGCAATACTAACGCAAAGATGGGTTGCCAGGATTCACCGGGAGGGGGAGGGGGGTCGGCAAGCTCACCTTTATCTGAGTCCATGTCAGCCTACTCCTCGTCTCTGCATCTAACCCATATACTATGGTATTAACAGCACCAATCAGTGGGGAGGACATGGCATGAAGCAATACTAACGCAAAGATGGGTTGCCAGGATTCACCGGGAGGGGGAGGGGGGTCGGCAAGCTCACCTTTATCTGAGTCCATGTCAGCCTACTCCTTGTCTCCGCATCTAACCCATACACTATGGCATTAACAGCACCAATCAGTGGGGAGGACATGGCATGAAGCAGTACTAAAGCAAAGATGGGGTTGCCAGGATTCACTGCATTTTGAATTCTGAAATCAAAAAACAAACACAGTCAGACCTTCATGTATGACGAGCTCAATTGAACATGAGCTCCTACAGCTCTCCTGAACAACATTTCAAGAGTGAGTTTTATTGATCATGAGCTCCTTACTGCAATTAAAAAAAAACTGTTTTAAAATGTGACTTTTTTACTTTCATTAAGAAAGCGCGGATACAATTTCTTTGGTTTTATAGTTGCTATACTACTTATACATGATAGTCGTATTTTGCAGATCATCGCATTTCTTGGTCACATGGGCGATAGTTGATACGCTACCTTTACAGGAAAGAAGCATTTTGCAGATGATTTGACATTTGAGTGAATGTTCTCAGTCATCCAGTAGTAGTAAACATGAGTGAAAATTAAGTCAGATCACTGGACTTGCTTGTTTAAAGCAAACTATGTTCCGTGTTACCCCTGTAACACTTCGTCACGTGACCAATCCAGTGGGTTAAAACCTGACGAAGTTTTACAGGGGTAACACGAAACGCAGTTTGTTCTAAACAAGTCCAGTAAACTAATTTAATTTTCACTCATGATATGACATTGTTACTTGAAACTTCTGGAAACAACAAAATCTACCATGTACACATGGCTTTTTTTTTTGATCCTTACATGGTTAAAAACATCTTAGTACTTGAAAAAAAAATTGATACAGTGCGTATTACATTTTGCTACTAAACATGCTTTACCACTACCTGAACCAATCTACTTTGCTGAGCAGATAATAAAATAAAACTTGAAAGTATCCAATATAGTTTATATTTTAAAAATCCATTAAAATCTCAATTTTGACAAAATGTTATTTAAGCATTTCTTGTATTCACACAACAATATATGCCTACGTCCATCAGGAGAGTGTAAAACAACCAAACAAAACAAGACTACAATTGGACCCCTTGACTCACCTGTTTATAAGTGGGAATACTGATAAGGCTAAATAGATAAATGGATATGATGTCAGGGGTTTGATCTCAGACTTGATCTGTTGCCGACTTCGTTCTATCTCTGGCTCATAGGTGCCCTGCCAACTACGAGACTGAAAAAAAAAATCAAATCTCCAATTATTATAACACCGACCAAAAACGACCAAGTTGGCGAAGTACAGTTAAACTGAGCATGCCAACTCAACAGAAACAGAAACAAAACAAGGAATGAACTAAACACATAATAACCAAAATTGGATGGTTAAAAATTGATCGGCACAAAAGTAGTTCCTTGTGTTACTTGAGAATAAGCCATCAAATATCTTTTACAAATATTCCGCCATAAAAGCCATATACCGCACAGTTGGCATATGTTTCTAAATTTGGCACAACAGGACCTTATTTCATAAAAGTTATGAATTAATTCATCCTAAGTCTTCCACAATTCATCTTAACTTTAAGATCATCTTATCTTTCATTTCAAAAACAACTTAGGATGAATATTCATCTTAAGTTGGTCATTGATTCATCTTAATTTTAAGATCAACTTGAATTTAAGATTCATCTTATCTCCGATTTTATAAAAGCAACTTAAGAAGAATATTCATCTTGAACTAGCCATGATTCATCTTGATTAACTTTAAGATAATGATAATTTGAAAATGTCCATTCACTTGTTCTTATTCTCCTATAAATAGATTTAATATAATTGATTTGAAGTGCAGACGACAAAGTTAAGATCATCTTAACTTTAAGATTCATCTTAACTTAAGATATCTTATTCATCTTAAAGCTGAGATGAATTGGGTTGGGTTAAATTCATCTGAAGTCAAAGATAAGAAGAATAACTTTTTTTATGAAATAGGGTCCAGGTTTTTGACAATGTTTGAGAAAGAGGCTTTTTCCTGTTGTTGTAATTTTCAGCCTCAGCTCATGATTTTGGTGCAAACTTGGTCGAACTGGCGTAAACTCAAAATCTTTAGAGGGAACACTGGTTGGGGCATGTAATAGCTTATACCGGTGTTAATGAAATCAGGGCTCTTGACACTGGTTCGATTTGCCTGATTTTGTGACACTTTTCTCTGTAAGTTTATAAATGAAAAATACTTGCGAAATTCACAAAAAATAAAAACCTTGCACAAGTGTATACTTTAGTTTTACAGTATTACATAACGGGTGCTTACCTTCTTTTTTAAAACATAAATGATGTATAAGTAGGCTATAAACATGACCACAATCGCTACAAACAATGGACCATACCACCTGAAAATTCAAAGACAAGAACAGATTAGAAGCAGCGTGTAGTCAAAAGTCAAAAAGCTGCCATAATCAATCAATCAATGATACACAGTACTTGCATGAAATGCATACCCCATAAAGGAGTCTATTCGAACAGGGGACCAGCGGCTTTACGTGACTTGTAGTGGTTAGCAACCTTGCTCACCTTCAATACATTGTGCCTGGTGTTCCATTCCTATACTTTGATTAACACTAAATAGGTGGGAATTATGAGGCTTTTCTTTATCCGCAAGTAAACATAATCCCACTTACACGCGCGCCGTAGATATTGACGCACAATTTTGCTGTGTTTAGCTACGCACACGCTTATCTGTATCAATTCACGATGTGAAGAGGCCCGCCTATTTGGTGTTGATCAAAGTATAGTGAGGGCTCTTGCTTTTATGGAATTCTGGAATCTTTAGTGAATTGTTTATCTGGTTGAATGTGGGAATTGTGTCAAAAAATCAATATTCCTGTCAAAAAATCAATATCTTCCGCTCCGCACATGAAGTATTCATAATCGGGTAATAATGCTTCATGAGGGTTTGTCCTCTTTTAGAGGGACCGCACATTAAGGCATGAGAGTTTTGTACAGTATTGCCAACTTGCACATGTCATCAAGGTCAGTATCGAAAGAGTAGAGTGTTCTACCCTGTGTTTGTAGTATTCTGAATTTCAAAATTCACCTGTGCAAACAATCTTAAGATCAAATCTAGCTGTCCACTTGACAAAATAAAATCTCTAGGAGGCTTGCTCATACTGGGTATTTATGTTAAAGTTTTACTGCTTTTTAGGTAACATGAAAGAGCGAACTGGTTTGGTAAGTATTTAATGAAATTGACTTTTAATAATGACATATGGTGAAAAAAGGGGAAAAAGGAAACTCTCTTACATGAAAAATCTCCATAAAGTTGCATTTGAAGAATCTTCTCTTATCCAGCTGTAAAAAGAAAAGAGATAATAATACCAGTTTAAATTCTTGTTAAGTTCAGTTATTTATAAATTTTGGGTGGGATCACTTGGGGTAGACTGGAACACAAGTTTTTATTATTAATGGAATTTGTGACCACTTTTACATCATAAAACGACCGTTTGTTAGAAAAAAAAATGTCATCACTATGATCTGTTCAATATAGTCCCAGCTGTAATAACGGTCATTTCGTCCCCATATCTCTAATAATAAACCAATAGACAAATGCTCAACATAGTAGATCTAAAGATACAATCTGTTTTAAATTATTTTCACACACAAATTCATTAAATCCTTACAAAAAAGCTAAGGGAGAACTTCCTAACTCAACCAATGGCTGATCGCCCAGAACTGCCAATTCAGGCTGGTTGCTATTGTTCTGGCAACCCGCCAGAACCACTCATTCCAAGCAGGCAGTCACTAGTTGAGTTTTGAAGTGCCACCTAACATTCAACAACTCACTGTATCTCTTTATACAGGAGCGTACCGTTGTTGATTCGTGATGAATCCACAGTTGATATTCAAATTAGCGCGTCACGCATGGCACCGCGTTTACGGAAGTGTGTTTATGCAGTACACAAAAGTCGGCGCACTGATCATCGCGCGTCGGGCACTTATAGTACGTGCAGTGCAAAAGCCCAGTGCTTGGGAAAAATAGATAACATCAAAGCAGCAAACACTCACAAATTAACACTTTGCGTCAGACATGCTAAATAATTTTATGAAGATGAGTAAGCCTATCTGTTAATTTGAAAATATTTAGAATTTAATTCATACGTTTTCAGGAAGATTTTCGTTGTTGAAAGGTCTTCAAACACGCCACAGAGTTGTTCATCGGGAATCAACAACTATGCATCCGATGCATCTGCATATTTTTACCACACTCGGGTGGCTTTAGCCACCCTCGCGTGATAAAAATACGCAGACTCGTTGCATCCTTGTTGATTCATGATGAACAATTCTGTGGCGTGTTTGAATACCTAATTGACAAATACTGCTTAAATGAAAGATGTAGCACCTGATAACTGGTTGGTCTTGATCCAGATTTTTTAAAGGACGCAAGTCAAGGGCCATTTTCCTTTTAAAAATTGCACCCAGCTCATAGGAGATTTGATCTGCCGCAGGGGCAATTTTTGAAGAAAAGGTGGGAATTTCAAGCATTTTAAAAGGACTTGAGAACCAGGTTTTTTTTCTAAAATTGTTGAAGAATCAATGATAATAAAGATATAGATGGGAACAAATACTGGTAAACGTTTTGGAGAAACACAACAGGAGGCAATTTTTTTAGAGAAAAATTGGCCTAGCTCACTTGGATTTGACTTGTCGTAAGGGCAATTTTTGAAGGACGGGTTTTTTTTACCCTTTGATCCTGTTTTGCACCTGTGGCCTAGTGGATAAGGCGCTCGCCTCATGATCCATAGGTTGTGAGTTTCGAGCCCCGCTTGTGTAAACGTGTTGTGTCCTTGGGCAGGGCACTTTATCCTCATTGCCCCTTTGCAGTGTGTAGCGTGCACTTCGGGCAGCAGTCTGCTTAATTGCAATGCTGTGTGTTTGGGTGTGTTTATTAATTTGTAAATTCTAGCAATTTGACCTGCGGGTCACGATTAGAGTTTAAAATAAAAACCTTATTTATTTATTATTACTGTTATCCTGTTATGAAATGCTTGGTCTGGATGTAATTGGTTGCATATTTCTATAGACAAAGCAATAATTTATTGGACAGTGTAAACAGTAATCCAGAGTGCAGGGCCCTATTGATTGTAAATGCAACCCTAACCCTGAATTTTTGTTTACATCGTGGCATTTCCTACTTACCACCATGCTCCTGCTGGCCCATAGTGATTGCCTATAAATGGAAGCAGTGACATCACAAGAGCTATTCCCCATGATAGAACATGGTACACTCTGAAATAAGATAAATAACAAGCGATTTAGACAATAACATTAACAAAATAGGGATGTGCTAAATGGCAGGACATCACAAGAGCTATCCCCATGATAGAACATGGTACACTCTGAAATAAGATAATTACAAACAATTTAGACAGCACCATTAACAAAATAGGGATGTGCTACATGGTAGTGGTGTAATCACCCCTACCATCCCCCAACCAAGGTGCACTATAATTGTATATATTGGTAGCATTGTGCCATTCTTTAAAAGAATGAATGTAGTTTTGCCGTTGAATGGGACAATTTTGTCAAAAAGACACAATCCTGCACCTCAACTCCCCCCATGATTACACTCTGAAATAATAGACATATCAAATTATATGCAAATTTTGAACCATTTTTATGAAACTTTCTATCACTTTCATTTAAAAATAAATGAATTTTTGAAATTCTGATTTTTTTAAAAAGAAAATCAGGAAA
Source organism: Ophiothrix spiculata (assembly GCA_000969725.1). NCBI lineage: Eukaryota > Metazoa > Echinodermata > Ophiuroidea > Amphilepidida > Ophiotrichidae > Ophiothrix > Ophiothrix spiculata. Next base: position 85,064 of record JXSR01S069968.1, read on the forward strand.
AGTGGTCCAAAATGACAAAAAATAAGGAATTCCTACTAAATTAGGAAAATTGGGATCCCTGCTAGAATAGCAACAAAACAGTACGAGTTACAGCAAAGGATGAAAGAAATCTATTATGGTTAATTTGAAAGCACATAGGCCCAGACAATTTCATGTTAACTAGTTTCCACAATTCTGTCAGATTTATGCTCTATGTAATGACCTTAAATATAGTTCTAAATTCCAAACACGCTTCGTAAGAGAGATGGGCACTCCGACCTGTGAAATAAGACTGGCCCCTTTACCTTTAACCTTTTATAGTTCTAAATTAGTTGTATTCTAAGTTAGAAATCCTTTTAGTTTAGGGATTGAGCAGACTACATAATCAATTAAACCGATAAATCAATCAGAAAGTCAGTCAATCAGTTTAAGAATAATATTAAATTAGTTGAATTCACAGTTAAGCTACCGAGTGTTTCCCTGGTAGAGTCAACCGATCCCCTCATAATTATCAATAGATTGATCGATCAATACAACACTCGAAGTGACCTATATATAGCACCTTCTGACCATTACGATACAAGACACTGAGCAATGGGTAAAATCTACACTTAGACATGGATGGAAAAAAAGAAACAAAAACAAGCAAAAAGACAGAAGCAGAAACAACCAAACTAATTTGCGAAAAGGTGGCTTTATATTAACTTGTTGAAACCAACTATATTAGTAGTGCCTCTGGTCACAGCAGGGAGATTGTTCCATAAGCAAGGAGCTAAAGTTGAGCAAGTCAGAGAACCAGTCGGAATGTGGGTCCCTGGAATATGGATGTGAGTGGAGGACAGGAGGGAGTAAGAAGACTGTCTGTGAATGTGATGAAGCAGGGCTATACTTCTACTTCCACGCTAACTCTCATCAAAGCCTGTTTAGCATCTAGATGAGCTCTCTGGTCCTAGAGAGAAATGATATACTTTTGAAGGTAAAGTCAACATGAGCGGGAAAGTTTTCCCTACTCTTCTCGAATAGCCTATGACGTTCTTTTACATCCAACAGTGTGTCAGGAACACTTCAGATGGGACTGACCTTTGAAGTACAAAGCAAGTAGAGTAAAGTTTCTTGCTTAAGGGAACAAGAAGATGTGCCAGGTCCGGGATTTGTTCCGGGAACAGAGGTATATTCATGCGATTACAAGTCCAACGCTCTAACCGCCCGGCCACATTCCTCTCTAGCATTTCTCTAGCATTTGATATATGCAGTCATAAACAATAAAGACTTTGTGGATAGACTGATCCATTTTTCAGTCAGTCACCTCCCAATCTTAGTTATTCCCTGGAAGAAGGTATGAAATGTGGTAGGGAGAGCTTGTTCAGAATAGTGAAAATGTGTACAAGGGTGTGGAGTGGAGCTCCTTTGGGGACAACAGATAGATGAAAGTGTTTTGGTTTCTTGAATATGAGTCAAACAATTAGGAAAATACGACGGATGGTGAAAATTTTAAAGAGTGAAAAGAGTGAAGTTCTATGCAATGACCTTGAATAAAGTTTTAAATTAGTTGTATTTTAAGTTAGAAATCCTTTCAATGCAAATACTCCACAAGTATTAAATTAGCTGTAAACTTTGTTAATTATACCTTTCACTTCTATAGAGGTTATCCGTGTTTTTGATTAGCGGCCATCTTTGCGGGAATGCTATACAATATTCAGACCATTCAGGAGAGCAGCACCAGGAACGTCATGCACGTTAGCATTAAAACTGCTTAAAAATAGCCCGCCAGATTCAGGGTCATTGATTGAATAAAGATTACTACGGGAATGACCTCTTTTGTTTGCGATCACGCATGAGTCAAGTGGATACTCTCTATAGGATATCAGTAAACCACACCACCTCATAACCAATCGATCCAATCGATTGATCGATCGACCAATTGATCAATACTTACAATTCATATTTTTCAGCGTTAGCTACCACTTTGAAAGTCATCAAATACAAATTAACTGTCACACAACATATCCATAAAAGTTGACCCCATTCTGATTAATCAATCAATCAATCAATTCGTTAATTTATTGATCAGATCTAATCAATACTTACACTTCGTATTTGTCGGCATTTAGGACCATCTTGATTGTGATTAGATACATGTTGAAGGTGATACAGCTGACCCACAGCAGCACCACCCATTCTGTTGAAATAAACAACGGAGATGTATTAGCAGCAAAATGGGCAGGTACTCCATGCAAAAGTTGGTAAAAAATCATGCCATCTGTTTCTTTACAAAATTTTGTGGGTTTTAAACAATTTCTTTGCCCTTTTCAAATTTACGCCAAACACACGTGCAAAAATGACACCTAGGGTCATAGAACTTCACTCAGTTAAGTCAAGTTATGGTCCGTCAAAGGTTGTCAAGGAGTAAAAGGTAAAACTGAGATCAACGCATTCAAAGATCAGTAAGCCTTATATTTTCTGTTGATCGTCCTCTGAACATACAGATATATAATAATAATAATAATAATAAGCAGGCTTTTATATAGCGCCCTTAGTTCTGGGACCTCGAGGCGCTTTACAAGAAGTTAAAAACAGTGAAATATTACAACGCGCAGAAATTGCTGTAACTCAATGAGATGCAATATCCTGAGCTGCAAAAAGTCATTGATTGAATAAAAATGTTTTTAATTGTTTCTTAAAAGTATTCACAGAAGGTGCAAGGCGGATGCATGTTGGTAAATTGTTCCATTCTTTGAACGACGCCTCTGAAAATTATCTTCTTCCATACGCTGTACGCGGGCGGCATTGATGTGGCTTAACCAAGTTTTTACATGAAGATCGAAGTGACCGGGATGGGGTGTAAGGCGTGATAAGATCAGAAATATAAGCTGGACCAAGTCCTTGTAACGATTTGTATGTGAGTAAGCAAATCTTGAAAGTTATTCTCTTCCTTATTGGAAGCCAATGAAGGTCACGTGAGATTGCAGAGATGCTGTCATGTTTCTAGGATCGCATAACCAGTCGCACAGCGGTGTTTAGCACTCTTTGTAATTTCATTATCTCATGATCTGGAAGTCCATAAAGGAGAGAGTTGCAGTGATCTAACCTCGAAGTAACATAAGCATGAACGAGTTTCTCCGTCATGTCCTGGTCTAGGTAGTGTCTGATATTACCAATGCATCGTATAGCATAAGTAGCATTACGGCAAATCATGTTAACATGCTTAGTCATGTTTAACTCGTCAATTGTCACACCAAGATTGCGAGCAGACGACGATGGTACAACCGACGTATCCCCCACACGAATGCTGTTAAGTGGGGCGGATTTGACATTTTTCGACTTAACATGAATAATTTCCGTCTTGCTGTCGTTAAGCTTAAGTTTAAATATATTTCATATTTCTGATCGTGTCTTTTTAAATGATACTTTGCAGATGTTTTGAAGAAAGCATAATGATTACGAATCTGTCACAAAATCAATTTGCCAAGGCCTAATTTGCATGTATTTTCACCTGTGATGCAAAATGAAGTTTGCTGCATTTACGGCTTTGTAAGAGATGAATAAAATTAACACATATTGATGCATTAACAGCAGAACACAAGCAAGTGTAGTGCTGACTACTTGCCACCAAGATAGGTTTGAAGCAAGCTTTTTTCAAGGAGGCAAAGACTGCCCATGAAGTATGGGTCAGTTTATAGTTCTTTTGAGCTACCAAATATTTGGTGCAACAAGTCTTTGTTATCTTATAATCTGATATATAATTCCAAAGAATTTGCCAATAATAACAGAAGCTTGGTGATGAAAAATCAATGCACCACTTTGTATTTTGTTTGATGGCAAATGTTTGGTGGTTTATAACACCAAGCATCTGTTTTTGATAAGAAGATGCATTGGAATTAATGAAATAACAAAGACCTGTTAAAATATTTGGTAGCTCTGAAAGAACTATAAACTGCCCCTTTTGGTTTACATTATGCTTAATTATGGGGAAAAATTAAACTTTTATTTGTGGATGTATTTGAAAAGCCTGTTTCCAAAACCCCTTATATCCACTCCGACATTTGAATCAGTTGAAATATTGACTTTCTTTTGCAATTAAAGTAGATAAAAAGTCTCCTAAAATACATTCCTATTAGGGACTGCTTTCATTTGATAAATATACCACGATAAATACAAATTGATATATTAAAAGTGGGAACAAATATTTTAAAGAAAGAGTTCCAAAACTGGACTTAATTTCTTTCTTTTTCTTTATGTATGTATATTAGAGTCCAAAATCAATTTTTACAATTATAAAATTTGATGACAACTTCATATTTAAATAAAAGTTAACATTCATTTGGTATGAGTTTGTGCTGAAAATTGGTTACTTTTACTGTGACCTAATCTTGCAAGAACTACTCTTTCTGCAGATCAGACCCTCCCCCCCCCCCCCAGTTAATTCAATGATGACTGCTCTAAATTGGCAAAAACTTGATCAGCGACGGAATAATCAGATTCTTGTTATGTTTTTAAATGTCTCACTGGTAAAGTGCCAGAGTATATGTGTTCCCAATTTGATTTCACTTGCTCTGTCCATGGCTATGCCACAAGAGGAAATTCCTCAAACTGTTTAGTCATTCCACACTTAAAGACCAATTCAGGTATGAGAACATTCCATGCTGAAGCAGCCCATCTATGGAATGATACTATATCAATTATCTTTATCAATTTCAAGAATTTTTTACCAAAACAACTGATAAATAGCTGTATAATCCATTACAAATATTGCTATTTTGTATATTGTGTCATGTGAGTGACATGTCGGAGTGGATGTAATAGATCAGGCATGAGAATGGCCTTTCATAAAAAAAAACGAAAGTGGTGAGAAAAACTGAAAAAGTGCGTAAAATTAGGCAAAAACGCTCCAAAATAGGCTGAAAATAAATAAAAAAACATAAATTTTGGCAACCAAAAAAACTGAATTCCTTTTAAAAACTGAAAATTCTCATGCCTGAATAGATGCAGATCATCATTACTTGAAATATGTCTGTTTGTGTTAGAGCCTCCTCCTGTTTTAACAATTTAACTTTACCTTCAAGAAATACAACTCCAGTAATATTCCCTTACTTGTGATAGATATACACCTATGAATTAACTTTCAGTTCATGAATATTTATGAGATAATAGTATACTTACCCCAGAATGAAAGCCACATGGCTTGGAAGTCACACAGTGGACCATCCGGGTGAACTTTGGCCTGAAAAGAATGATG
>JXSR01S069979.1:12902-23474 GCA_000969725.1 Ophiothrix spiculata
TGCGTTTACAAAATGACGGAACACTTATAAACAGATATAGTAAGTATGCATAAGAAATCAAAGTCTGAAATACTTATAATTAAGTTCATTTCGTTATCTGCTTTATATTGTATGCAAATGTACCGGGTGAATAAGGGATAGTTCTTTATTACTATACCTCATAAATATTTATTGGGCAACCATGAAATATAATTGGTCAGTTTTACCTGATGCTCGTGGCAGCATTTAGCCTACTTCCCTCAAGTGCGCGTTGGGATGTGCGTAATACTCACTGGGAAAAAATTGAAAAACTACCGCACCCCTACTATCGCACCCCACTGACCATGTCACTCATAAATTTAAAAAAAAATCACCTTGTTTAGGCTTTCGCCATGGAAACCCAACTTGATACTTGGTACCAAGTAAGCTTAACTTGGCTCCAAGATGTTTTTAAAATTCAGTTTTGAATGCAGGAGGAAGACCAGAGCACCCGGAGAAAAACCTGCGGAAGCGAGCATGGACTGAAAACCAAATGCAAATAAAGCGCCGGGCGCGGGACTCGAACCCGGGACCTCATTGGTGCAAGGCGAGGTAAAGTTCATTGTAGTAGGTGATCAAGAACGACGGACGTTTTATAACTTTTTTGTTGTCGTTGTTGTGTTTACATCTTCTCAGTGAAATATTTATGAGGTATAGTAAAACAAATACAACATGGATTATTTCGGGCAGTATTGAAAATTCCTGATCCCTCGGTGATGGATGCGTGTAACCACTTCCCTCTGTTTCGAGTCGGGAAGTAGTCACACGAATCCAACGCCTCGGGATCAGTAATTTCCAATACTTCCCTCTACACCATGTTGTATTGTATATTCCCAGGGAGGGTGCTGAAGCAAAAGTAATGATGACTTCCTTTGTATCTATACGACCATTATCCCCGGCGATGATTCACAAATAATTATACGATATATGATCACCCCTTCCATCTTTCTACCTGTTTCACATTATGATCCTTCAAAAATCTAGAATTAATCAGACACTAACGTAGTCACTAAATGAGAGTCAGTGTAGACACTATTTTATTCTAAAAATTAAAAGGCTCTACACTCTTAGAAGGCCGGGATCAAATTTTTGATCCTTTTTCGGGATCATTTTATTTTGATCCTTTAAGGATCACTTTTGATCCTTTTGCGGGATCAAATTCACAAGGATCATTTTTGATCCTTTTTTAGGATCATTTTATTTTTATCCTTTTTGATTACAATATCAAAGTTTTGATCCGTATTTCTGGTTTACTTTGATACGGAGAGGATGAGCTCACATTTTGATACCGCGTTTGGATGCAACGTGATGTTTTGTTTCATATTTGAGTACACCCCATTACCGCTACACAGCGGGGAATGTATACTATGGTGTAACATGTATAAATACGTTAATTTCATCACACAGCCCCGTGGTCGAGTGGTTAGAGCCTTGGTCTCCTAATTACCAGCAGGTATGAGTGCGGCGTGGGTTCAAACCCTGCTAGCGTCACTTCAGTGTGATGTTTTTTGCAGGTCTTTTTTATAAGAAATATTTGATCCTTTTTCGGATCAAAATTTTTGATCCTTTTTTTGGGATCACTTTGATCCTTAAAGGATAAGCTCATATTTGATACCTAAAAAGGATCAAAATTGATCCTTTTTGTCTCATATTTAATACTTTCTTTCTAAGAGTGTATATCTCTCCAAAAATGGAAAACAATAAACAAGGAGCAGTCAAGGAAAAAAAGGAAATGACGCAACATTCTGCTCCTTGGCAATTTATGAATTTACAGGCCATGCATTCTTTTCCGCCATTTCTAGAGTCCAGATGCTAGTAGAGATATATCTTAAAACTATTATCCGATTTCCATAGAATTGAACAACCTGCAAAGATTAAATTGTTGCACGCTACTAAATGGCGAAAGGGTGCCGGGTGTGTGACGCACCCCAATTGACAAAAGGTTCGCTTTTGCTGCAAAGTGATCAAAAATGACATTTTCCTCTATTGTAAGGGGGGTAGGTCTAATTTTGGTCCACTTTTGCGGTTCTGCACCCCTGTCCACACCCTCCAAAAAAAAAACCTGGCTAGGAGCCTGGTCCCTATTGGCAAAGTCAATTTATGTGAAAAGTGTATTAATGTGTATATAATAATTTGCATCACATAGTTGTATGGTCTTGCTGTGTTGGTTTTTTTTTTCTTGTTAAATGATGGTCTATTTATAGGTATAACGTAATTTGTAATTAAATACTTTTCGTTATAATTTGTTGGCAGATGCAACATCAGTAGACGACGATGAGATTTATGCAGTAGTCAAAGATCTCAGTCCAGATGGATTACAGCATCTCTTCCATAATCTCGGCATAGCACAACATGATATAGACAACGAAGAGAAAGCAGCAGATACCAATGACCCAAGACTCAGAGCTGTTCGAGTGCTGCGTTTCTGGAGACAAACTAGAGGCAATGGCGCTACCCGACAAGTATTGCATGAAGCCAAGCAAAATGCATTGCGACAAGTGAATCATCAAGGTATATGTTCCTATTATATCTCGAAGGGGTCATGTTTTAACGATAGAAATATAAAAATGGTTTGATTGCTTTGGTCAAAAGCAATGATAAAAATTAAAAATCTTTAAAAACCAAACCTGAACTTCAATGATTAAATAATGATGTACATTTTACCAATGTGGAGCTTCTCGTGTACATGGAGATGAAGTACCTGTGACTGTTTTGTCATGGTCTCTGAGGTCAATTTAGGGTGAGAGGGGTAAAAAGGTCAATTCTATTCCTATACATAATCATCTCTTGCATATAACAGGGCTGTGGTTAAGGTTTTAAAAAATCTTGGAAGAATGTAATAGAGCGAAGCGACCAACACGAGTGGAGCGTCTCATAATCATCTCTTGCATATAACAGGGCTGTGGTTAAGCATGTTAAGGTTTTAAAAAAATCTTAGCAGAATGTAATAGAGCGAAGCGACCAACACGAGTGGAGCGTCTTTATGGCCGGGGTCCAAGCCAGTGGGTTTATAAACATTAAATGTTGCAGGCAGTTTCAGATTAAAATTCCTTTAAACTGACATTGGCAGTGACTCCAGTTTGTGCGATCAGTTTTTTTAGCGATTTACTCATGAAAAATCCAGGGCCATATTATAAAAAAAGTCTGGAAACCAAGACAAATCTGGGCAATCACACCCCTGAATAATTGAGAATCTCCACTTATTATATGTGTCCATTCGTCTCAAACTATCCGTAAATGCAACTCACTTTATTCCCAGTAAAAGTAAATACATCCAAAGGTCGAAATTTTTCAAATTGATAATTTTTAGATTCCCAATTTTCATGCTTGTTTTAGAACGCCTGAAAACGTTCATTTCCAAAATACGATCGGGAGCAGGAAAATCTCTATTTCTACTGATGACCTGAATGCAGCATTTACAGCTGAATCGAGGTGAATGGTCACATATGTAATAAAGGTCAGTCAGAGGTTAATTCAGTTCACTGTTGTCAAAGTTCAATTGATGATGTTTTGCTTTGATACTTATATAAAATGTATGTGGGTTTTATTTTTCAAACAGATAAAGATGATTCAGATAACTGGAGAGATCAACTGATAGAAAGATACAAACAAAGACCAACTATAAGATTCGGTAGACACAGACTAGCTGAAGCAGAGACGGATGATATATTTGTTGAACTATTACTTCTTGAAGACAGAAAGAAAGACATAGGCAGACCATTGGGTTCATATTATGAATTATTTCATGATTTAGGCAACGGCGGTGGAAGGACTCCGGCAAATGGTATATTACTTCAAGGCCCAGCTGGTATAGGAAAAACCACTTTGCTATCTAGATTTGCCTATCTATGGGCCACCAAGTATGATTCAAACGATGATGGCCTGCATTCAAGTGAAGAAATGCAATGGAATGTATTTAAACTAGTATTTCTGATAAAACTGAAGTACCTTGAACATGGAAAAAGTCTTGAAACGACTATTGCAAACCAATTATTATCCGGTGTATCTGAAAAGCAGATCGTAAGTGTCTTGAGTAAGTTAGGACCCGAATGTCTAATATTACTCGATGGGTATGATGAGATATCGAAAGATATACAAGCACACGCTTTGAAAAGTCCCCTACTTGGAAAATGTCGTGTAATAGTGACAACAAGACCACATTTAGTCGATCAGTTTCACCAAGATGATGACATACCCAGATATGCTGATGTGAAGATATCTGGATTTTCATCTGAAAACTCAAAGAAATATATTCAGAAGTTTTTCAAGTGCAATAAACAGCCTAGACTAGGTGAAGATCTAATCAACAAAATTATAGAGATACCCTATTTTGAACGTTTTTCATCTCACCCAATTATTTTGGTCATGTTGTGTATACTATGGCTTAATCCTGATAATCGTGAATACAAAGTTTATAGTTGGACCCTGTTGTTTGAAAACGCTATCAAATATCTAAACAAGCCCTTTCAATCACAGTCTGAGATGTCTTCAGATATTCTAGAATCTGTACTTCTTAAACTGGGTAAGCCTGCACTGGAGGCGATGTTTAATGACGCAGTACAAATAAGGAGTGACAAATTTCATAAAGAAACACTAAAGAAAAGTTTTCTTATTGGTTTACTGGAAGAGGAGGAGGGTTTTCATGCTTCTGACGCTTTTGTTACCTTTATTCACAAGACATTCCAAGAATTTTGTGCTGCGAAATATCTTGCAAATTTGGCCAAATGTGATGACAATCAGTTCCAAAATGTGCTACTACAAAAGATCAATCTAACTAACTTATCTGACATGGAATACGTGTTGCTATTTTGCTGCGGATTATCTGTTGATGCAGCCAAAGCAATACTATCTCAAACAGTACGATTAGTCATATCAGCTGATAGTCGCAATTATTACGGGTTAACAATTCCTTTCTTAATGCTTTATGAATCTGAGACAAACAACATAGATTATCCTTATGAAGCAATGCAATCATTACATAATGAAGTAGTGCCACTCATTAAACGCGGCACCGCAATAGACACCGAAGATACCGACGACTTTATCGAAGAATCACTGAATCTACTGCGTAACATGAATTGTATAGCCTTTTCTTATTTAGCTCTTTCATGTAACAACAACAGTCATGTATGGGTAAACCATATCAAAATGTTAACTCTTGGTCGACGGTGCAATGTAAGTACAAACACACTGACGAGACTGCTTGGTTGTATGCCATCAGTTAAATCAGTAGCACTTAATGGGGTGGAACTTGGGTGTAAAATTTATGAGAACAGATCAGTATCGTGTACATCAGTCAAAGAATTCTCAATGTTTTTTGGGTCAATGAGTGCAAACAATATGATGAAACTGCTTGGATGTATGTCATCAGTGGCAACGGTAAAACTTAGCTTTGTGACACTTCAAGGTGAAATAGATAACGAGACATCAGCATCTTGTACATTACTTACTAACTTCAAAATGAGTTGTGTATCAGTGAGTACAAACGCAACAATGAAATTGCTTGGTTGTATGCCATTAGTGGAATCGGTAACACTTGGTTTTGAGGAAGTTGAAGGCGAAATAGAAGAGAACACTGTCGTATCTTGTAGATCACTCACTGAATTCACAATGCATAACGTGACTATGAGTGCCAACTCAATGATGAGACTGTTGAGATGTATGCCATCAGTAAAATCAGTATTACTTGATAAGGTAGTCCTTACAGGTGAAATAGATATGAACATATCAGTGCCTTGTACTTCAATTACTGAATTCGAAACGATTCATTTGTCAGTGAGTGCTAATACACTGATAAGACTTCTTGGATACATGCCATTAGTGAGATCAGCAGAGCTAGGTATAAAGTCACTTGAAGGTGAATTAGATGAGCGCATATCAGCACATTGTAAATCACTCACTGAATTTGAAATGTACGGACTAGTGATTCAGAAAAGACAAAATGAGTTACTATTGACGGTTAGCGCAAATATGATGATGAGACTGCTTGGTTGTATGCTATCAGTGAAATCAGTTACACTTAACTGGATAACGCTTAAAGGTAATATAGATTACTTCCCGTCAGTATCATGTGCATGTCTCACTAAATTCGAAATGTTTAGGGTGTCAGTGAGTTCAAACACAATCATGAGACTACTTGCATGTATGCCAGAAGTGAAATCAGTAACATTTGACAAGGTGACACTTGCAGGTGCAATAGAGGTGCATATAGCGGTAAATTGTACATTACTAACTGAATTCACAATGACAGATGTATCAGTGGGTGCTAACGTAATGATGAAATTGCTCAGTGGTATGAAAGCAGTGAAATCAATAACACTTGATCATGTTAATATGGTTACAAATTCAAACGAGGAAGAAGACCACATATCATTATCTTGTAAGTCACTTACTTCATTTCATCTCAAAGACTCTTCATTTTCTGTAGTTATAATTGCGAGACTTCTAGAGTGCATGAAACCAAAAGCAATTGTTAAGCTCAATGTCGTTCAAATTACAGATTGTGATAATGCAAATATACTTGGCCACAAAAACGAAGTTATACGTGAATGTTTTTGGTCTTGGAAAGCAAGTAGAATAGAAGTTGATGAGATTATGTCAGCATCATGTACATCAGCCACTAAATTCACAATGAGTAATGTATCTGTGAGTGCAAACACAATCATGAGACTGTTAGGATGTATACCAGTAATGAAATCGAAATCACTGAATGGAGTGACACTTGAAGGTGATATAGATGAAAACATATCAGTACCATGTGCGTCAGTCACTAAACTCACATTGAATGATGTTTCCGTGAGTGCAAACACAATACTGAGTTTGCTTGGTTGTATGCCATCATTGGAATCAGTAACACTTGATAAACTTACAGTTTTAGGTGGAGTAGAAGAGGATGTATCGGCATCTTGTAAGTCACTAAACTCATTTCAGCTGATAAACTCATCAATTACTGTAGATATACTTTTGCGATTCCTACAGTGCATGTCACCAAGAGCAATTGTAAAGCTCAATGCAGTTCACATTACAGATTGTGATGGTGTAGATGTACTCGGCTACCATGATGAAACTATAAGTGAAATTGTTTGGTTTTGGAGAGCAAACACATTGATCACGTTACTGCAACGTCATACATCGTAGTGTGTATTGTATTAACACTTATACTAATCTAAGCTCAGTGAGTCAACATAAATCTTGTTGTGTTTTCTTGGCATTGCCTCCAGGTTTTATAAACTTTAGTTCTTCCATTTCAGTTCGGGGAAGTTTATAATTTACGTACTGAAAATGAATTCATATATCAAAAAGAATTCAGTGCTATTATACAGTATAATGAATTAATAAACTCCCCATATTTAATTGTTTAAAAATAATTTTTTTTTAGCAAGCTATGAAAATCGGAAAACATTTTAAAGCATTTCATGTTTAATAAGATCTATTCTACAAATTGTGTTATGAATGTTTAATTTCAATCGCAATTGTTTTATACAAATTAAAACTAGCTAAACAAAACACGTCCGGATTAGAGTACTAAAATATTAAAATAAAGCGCGAGGAAGCGTTTACGACGAGCATGACTAGCGCTGCGGCTTTCACGACCCCTAATCTCTCTCCTAGTTCCACGTGCACATTATAAATCTCATCGATTTGTTATCAAAATAAACAAAAGTTCACAAACAAATGACACCGATTTGCAAAAAATAGTCGATTTCAAAACGGATAAAACATAATATAAAACACCTCTGAATTTAGTTCTTGCAAAATCCTGAATAACACGCCGAGTGTACATAAATAGGCCTACTCTGTGAATGGCCAGCATATGCACAGTGGGCCAGGGGGTGTCATTAATTCAAAAATTGACCTCTTCAAAATGTCAATTTAACATTTTCAATACCCAGTAGACATCAAGACACTAGTAAATCTGAAATGGTTTGACTCTATGGAATTCCGGAGTACCCTAAACACATAACTGAAGTCACTGAAACACATGAAGTAAATTTTCAGTTACTAGGAATATGACTATTGAGCGCTTGAATAGGCAGCTTGTTGTATTCTAGTGGTAACGGAATAAATGTAAAGCGCTTTGATCAGTTCTGGAAAAGCGCTATATAAGCACCGACATTTTTATTTTACTTTTTTCCGAAAAATTTGTAAAAAATGGGCAGATTTCAAGTTGTTGTTATCAATTACAGCCTTAATCTATGACTCTGGAAATTGTCTTGCCTTTTAATATATTCATAATTGACTTTTTTTATCCATACAACATGTCCCTGAAATTATTTTTAGTATCTTTTTCTTGGAAATGGAAGTGCATATATCGTTGAGAGTCCAATTTGATTACTTTTACGCACTTCGGTTATAAAAATGACTAGTACTTTTTTTGCTCATATTTGCATACCCTCTAGCTGTCAATAAAATTCAGACCTATATGTAAGGTGAATGATAAAATAAAATGTGGCTGCCACCAGCCGCCTCCCAGGGATCTAGAGGGTCGTTCGTAACGCCGATCGGAAAATCGGGATTATGGCAAAAACGGCCACCCAATCAAAATTGTGCTATAAAAGTTCTAAACAACCAATTTTCATCGGTTTTTTAGCTATTTAAAGTAGGGAAATGATAATTCTAACCTGCTTTGCAAGTTTGAGCTTCATAGCATGCATATATTTTTCAAAATGGCGACTTAACATTTTCCGGGGCCTCCGCCTATACCTGAACTTTGATGGCCTACTCTGACCCACCTTATGTGGTACCTCCCTAATTTTTTAATCAAAATGACCGCAAAGGATGTAAAAGAGATTACCCAAATGCCTGGAGTCGGTTGTTTTTGCGTTTTTTATATGCAGCGGGGAAAAACCTTGGGAGATGACACAACCTAAAATTAAACCCTCACTTATAGTAAAATATTGCTATTTATTTATTTATTAATTTTATCTATGCCTATTTATTATTAATATTATTAGTACTAATATTATTATTGTTATCACATTTTCAAATACAGAGTGTCAAAATAAAAGTGCTCCAAAAGGTCTGTTTTGCCAATCAAGAAATATGTACCGTTTTCCGCAAGATATGAAAATGCTACAGTTTTTGTCACTTTGTGTACATGTAGGCTATTCAATTGGAGGTGGTAATGTAGGAGGAAGAGAATGGTAAACAGTTGAACAGAACTATACTTAGTCTCTCATCATGCTCATTCATACCGAGACTATAATGGACTTCATTTTTCAAGAGTAGCAAGAAAGATTTTTTTAATATCTTTCTTCCAGTATCAGACGTCGATTGGTTAAAATTACCCAATTTTACAGACATTTACATATAATATGAATTTTGTTGCAATTAAATTATTTTTAGGTGCAAGTGATGCTGCAAAGGTATACATTAATTTGCATCAAATCCAAAGTATGGAAAGAGTGTACTGTTATTGTTTATGACTTAGACAGCATTATCAAGATATATATTGATATTTATATTAGAGTATCAAATATTTTATCAACCGAAATATTTGTTTATAAACTGTCAATGATTTGGTTTGCAAGTCTGTGGTCCTTAACCATCTGCAAGTTTTGCCCAATAGAATAACATTTAATTGGGTTACATGTCTTTAAACGGCTTCAGTTAAACCATTTTACACATGATCTGAAAGCTGTTTTTGGTTTTTAATAGCTAATGAACTTGAATTTATAAACGTGCTGAAAAATATTTTACATAAGGTATCAAAATGGGGGCGCTTTGGTGGTTGATTATTTTTGAGACACCCTGTATAGATAAAACTGCATATCTGACAGCATAGTAGCAGCCATATTTAGGATTCAGGATCACAAAAAAACCTAAAACCACCAAACTCTCAAAATGGTAAAGATGTTATTTATTATTGACCGATATCGAGAGGTGTTTTTTTTTCTTGGGACACACTGTATTGATAAAACGGTTAATCTGACAGCATAATAACCGTCAGATTCAGATTCAGCATCACAAAAAAAAAAAAAACTCAGTACCAAATTTTGTAGCCAAACTCTCAACGATAGCGATGTTATTAATTATTGACCGAAATTGAGAAATCTGGCCCACTGTGATATGGTGTAATTGATTGATTTGCAAGAATTCAATTCGGATGTAATTTTCTAATTCAACCATTCTTTGCAAATCGGTATAGCTTGTTGGTAAACATGAAACAAACTTAATTTACCAGGCCTTCTTTAAATCAGGACATAATGTTGTTGTCATGCAGTATAACTTTGATACAACTATTGAACTAGGACTTTTTTTATAAACCTAGGCGTATTTTGACCACGGGATTTTGACACCTTTTCACAACAATTGACTGAATATCCATTTGAACAATTTACAAAAGGGACATATTTGTGACGCAAACAGGGGGAGTGAGCCACTTGTCGGCAACCACATGTTACTGGTTTTATACAATATTGTTCTGGTAAGCCTAGTATTGATTTATTCATTGGGTTTAATACTCAATAACATGTGCACAATAAAGTATGTTCATCTTGATGTCTGAATCTGTTTAATGGATTATTATTGATTTATTCAATGGACTTTTACTCA
>JXSR01S069979.1:44789-55436 GCA_000969725.1 Ophiothrix spiculata
ATTTCTCTCTTTATTTTAAATGAAGTCTTTGCTTAATATTGCCATGTCCAAGTACCATTAACCTCGTCGTTAAACCAAAAGTCCAAATTTAACGAACTAAAGAGTTGACTGAAGATTGGAAACAAATACAATAAAATGTGATTATATTATATTATAGTATCTATCTTGCCAAGTCACTTTTGCGCTTTAGTAGAAACATAAACATTATGGGAGTTTCACTAACAACATGTCTAACTTTCTTTGTGCAGGAAGTAATCAAAATCCGACTCCAGATCTCATCAGCGATGTGCCTACTGGAACTCCTGACAGGTGTGTAGGCTTTCTTAGGTCATTTAAAGAAGCATGGTCCGATTGCCTCCACTTTTTTAAAAGTTTTTGAGATTTTGGTGTCAATGTCACATTTTCCTCATAACTCATGTAAAATTTCAAGGCCTGCTGAGTAAGTTTTTGTTTTGGATGTATATGAAAATGTGTCTAATAATCGTAACCATAATTAATTTTATACAGTAACGTATAGGCAGCTCTGAAATATAAAACATTCCATGTGACACGTCGTATTGAAAATATCCGCCCGAATTTGAGGTTATTTCTTCAACTACACCAAATGAACCTACCTTTTTATCTGTTAACGAAGTGTTTCAGAATAAGCAAAACAGCTCCATCCGGACCGTTACCCAAGTAAGGTAAAAGAAAAAGCTGCGGCAGAGGTACCGTCTTACACCAAAATTACTCATATCAACAATAGTGCAATGATTTATACTGAATTAAAAACATAGAAGAAAAGTACATGTTAGATTTATTCTTATTAATATGTACCAGTTTTTACAATATTTTTACTGATACCATCTAAAAAGACAGAGCAAAGTTAGGTGTGTTGTCTATTTCTAATTGTTCGCACTGCATGCAGGCGGGGATTTACAAACACCCAAGTTGACAGTGTGGAAAGTCGGACTTTGATTACAATTTTTAGAAATGATTCATTTGTTGCTAACAGTAATAATATGCACCATTTTAATTACAAATATCTACCGATTGTAATGATATAAGGCACTTTTTCAAAACAAAAAGCCTTTGTCATTCAAACATTACAACAAAATCGAAAGATCTCCGATCAAAACAGTAGTCCAAGATTTCGATCGACTGTTGTAAAGTAACAAAAAAGTAATTTTCCAAAAGTGTCCTTCATAAATGGAACAAATGACCTTTCTGCATGTCTCACTTGGGTATCAAATTTGACTTTTAGTCTCTGATAGAGTATCAAACTTAAAAAAATATTTGAAGTAAGCCTATTTATGATACATACAACCAGTACTCAGCTTGTTGAAATGTCGTTTATTTTTTTATTCATGGGAAAAATACTGGAAATATCGATTTTGACATGCGTATGAATAATCTCGAGTTTTGATGCCCTAGTTTATCTTCATTATAAGATCATCATTAATATTAAAATAGAGTTTCTCCCCCTTCGTCATATCTATTATTTAGTCAAATTTGAATATTCCTGTTCTTAGATATAGCATATTGAAAATGAAATACGAATTTTAATCTGGTCCGATTTCTTCACATTGATCCAGTCTAAGGGAATGAAGTGCATCCAACAAATGAGCGCCTTAAAACAAAGTTGATTAATGTACATCTTCCTAACTATACATGTTTTCATCCACTATTTTCTTTAAGAACCAAATCGGTGATTAATTTGAAGAAAAACAGTATTAGCAATTGTTACTTTTTGGTACTTAGTCAACATCAACTCAAAAAAAGAAAAAAAGAGGTTTTCAAGGGCTTTTGTATTTCTACCATTGTAGACAAAATAAATATATAAATAGAAATTCAGTAGTCTCAATAATAACCTAACGAAAAAAGCGTATCAAAATGAATATGAAAAATGAGGGTCACATGGTATTATTTCATAAATCAGAATTTGAAATTTTGGTAACTTTAAACATCTTATATTGGTAAGAAAATATTGTATTTAAAACAGTTTTACAAAATCAACGAGTGATAATTACCAAGTGATTTTGCCTGTCCTCGGCAGTCCTCGGCATTGAGGATTGAGGACTTTGACGTCCGAGATCAACGCCAAGGACTCCGTGTCCGAGGCCAAGGACATCAAGTCTGAGGACAGATGACTAAATAAAATGTCCTTGAGGACTTCTCGAAGCCAAGGACTGGTCTTGAGGACTACAACAATAATCAATTGTGATTTTCAAAAGAGGACATAATTATTCATATTTACCATTGTACAGTGTGTCCCAGAATAAACATTACAATCTTTGCGTGCAATTTTCACGAGTTTAAAGGTACGTTCATAGTACGCCGCACTGCAGTGCAGTGCGTTGTTTTACCGCACTGCACAGCAGTGCGGCGTCGCAATAAATTTAAATATGTTTTAACTTGAAATGCGTCAACGTCCGGCAAGGTGCAGCAAATAATGATCGATATATCGGTAAAATTTGCCGCACTGCATAAAGTTGCGGCGTACAATGAACAGACCTTAACGGATAGTCAGAAAGTTTATAAAGAGTGCACTTTATAGCCAATAAGTTGAACTTTTAGATACCATTTGTTTCATTTCAATCGATAATGTACAACAAAAGTTATGCTTTGTCAAATAATTGAATGTAAAATTTGCTGGTCTAATTTCACGAGTTTGTAAGTTCCCCTTGAATGAAGCTCTATTGAGTATTGCCATTCATCTGT
The DNA here is from genome assembly GCA_000969725.1 of Ophiothrix spiculata. NCBI lineage: Eukaryota > Metazoa > Echinodermata > Ophiuroidea > Amphilepidida > Ophiotrichidae > Ophiothrix > Ophiothrix spiculata. The sequence continues at coordinate 47,490 of JXSR01S069979.1, forward strand.
TCACTCAACCGTAACAATGTTTACTTATTTACTACGCACATGCTGTCTTTAATCTTTGCTGACAAAATGAACGAATTTGGTGTAAAAATAAGACAAACATGATAAGTTTTCCAATGTGACCTATTTTTATTCCATTCAGAAACACCCCTACTTTATGGCCAATAATCATGAAATTGGACCAGACAAAAATCCACCCAAAAGTTTGATAAAACATAACTTTTGTTGTATACTACTGATTAGAATGAAAAAACGGTATCTAAAATTTCAATTCATGTGCTATAAAATACAGTCTTTACATACTTTCTGACTATCCGTTAAACCCATGAAAATTGCACTCAAAGATTGAAATGTTTATTCTGGGACACACTGTAGTTATCACTCTGCGCAGCGTGGCAAGAATAAACTTTTTTTAGCTTTAATGTATTGGATTGTCATAAGTTGGAAATGTAATGTATTATTAATTGAATTATTTCGGGAAGAAATTCTCAGGAAAGCCTAGCCATATAAAAACTAGACTTAGCTCGACTCATTAAAGCTACGAAATGATAAGCTTGCATGTATTATATATATTATAATTACAATAATTATCAACCAGATAAGAAATTGGCAAAAGTCAGAGAGAAACAGGATCTGAAGTTTGTTTAATTTCTCTCTTTATTTTAAATGAAGTCTTTGCTTAATATTGCCATGTCCAAGTACCATTAACCTCGTCGTTAAACCAAAAGTCCAAATTTAACGAACTAAAGAGTTGACTGAAGATTGGAAACAAATACAATAAAATGTGATAGATCCTTATGTTAACAGTAACATAATTGTCTCAGAAAAATAACACAAAATCTTGCGTTTTAATTGACTTACACTGTAGAAGCATACATTTTACAGAATTTCTGCAGATTTACTCATTTTAAGTATCAGAAGATATGTAATTGGTAAGATTTTTTGCTGTCATAAGCCTTAAAAATCTTACTAAATAAGATTAAATCTTGGCAGGTATGAATCATTGCTTGATGATGATGATGATGATGATGATGATGATTTATTTGTATGTCATGTTTGCCTCATTGCAGTTCACATTCACAAATGGAAGCTACTGAAGATGTGTTTTTACCTGAATTTAACATGTCTCTCTCTAAGAAACCAACAGGGGTGCCCTTGCGTACTGAACTCGGTGATGAAAAGATGCACTTCTACTGTGTTATTTGCAACAGTTTGGCATGTCAAACCTGTCTGGTACTAAAACATAATGGAACTGGACACAACATTAAAGATATAAAAGCATGGTACAAAAAGCAACAAGTTGAAATGAAAAATGCTTCTACAAAAACAAAGTCTAGAATCGCAGAAGCAGAAAGCGCACTATCTGAATTAGAAATAGCCAAAATTGAGTGTATAGAGTTTTACCAAAATGTGGAAAAAGAAGTCGACAACTGTATCGAGTCACTCAAGAATGAACTTCTAACAAAAGGTCAAGAACTCAAAAACCAAGTTGAACAGGCTAGGCAAGTACACATGGCAGGTTTGAGCAGAGAAACATTAACTGTTGAAAAAAGTATAAATTCTGCAAAAGAGGCGCATCAAGCTACATTGGGTGCAACAGAGGCTTTACCTTGTCGTGAATACGTAACTCAACACACCCATTTTATCAAAAAAATGGATGATATTCAAATATCTAAACCAACAACACGGGCTGCTTACAAAAAAGAGCTAGACGCTTTCAAATTTGTACCTGGTTCATCAACTATCAATCTTGGCCGCACTTTCTCTCTTAATACCCATGAAAGAATTAAGGTAGTAAAACATATTCAGACCTTAGATGGATTTGATAGTGCAAATAGAGTTGCTTGTAACTCTTGCGGGTTTCTTGCAATTGCTGACTCTGATGGAAAGAGGATATTTATTTATCACAGAGTAAATGACAAATATGAAAAGAAACTGAATCTAAAGCTTATACAAGAAAATCAAAACAAAGCCCGGAGCATAGCAATTTGTCCTGATGGAAGCTTCATGGTGGCACGGGTGACATGTATTGAGGTATACTCACCTGATGGAAACCATCAAAAGGATATTGTAATAAAGGGATCGGATAAAGTGAAGATACACCTTGTGCATGTTGCTTCAGATGGCAGAATAATAGTTGGAGATTATCTTACGTCTCATGTAGTGAAAATTACTCCACAAGGCGAAGTCATCAGAATTATACATACAAGTATAAAACCTCATTGGATGTGTCTCATCCGTGATGCCCACATTGCAATCGGTGGTTGGGAGGCTGGTAAAGTGATTGTGATAGACATAGAATCTGGACAAGAAACACTTAGTATTGATATCCCAGGGGTGGAAGGTATCAGCTACGATGAGCAAACTGAGTGTCTGTTGACAGTTAGGAATCCACCATTAAATCGGTTTGTGTTAAGTAAAATGAGGATAAACACAGGTGTAATAGAGCAGTACAGCAATACTACAGGCAAGTTGGTAGCATGTTTGCAACAAGGGTTGTATAAACCTGCAGGAATGGTACTGACATCTCAGAGACATTTGATTGTAGCCAATTGCAATACAGTTGAAATTTATGAAATTCAATGAACACATACAACATTTCGTCGCATGCAGAACATCAATTCAATCATTTGCGTTCGCTGACTGTGAGTTCCATAATCCACTTATATACAGGGTTGCTCATATAGTTGGAATAAAAATATTTTTGCCACTTGTTTATGTAAAGGTCATCTTTAAAACATTTTAAGATGTCATGTACCGCTTGGAATCATTCCACGTTCACCACAACCGTATTTTTGTAAATTGACGGCCGTTGGAGGATCATTTTGTACTTTGCATCCAAGCATTCTCTTGCATCCACTTGTTTATGTAAAGGTCAATTTATGATAAACATATCTGGCAACTAATGTTGTTTTTGGTCAGATGTGTAGGTAACCTTGGTGGGTTTGAAATGGAACTCCGAATGTGATCAATTTCTTCATGTACTGGTAAGGGGGCAACAACAAAAATGGGTCAAAACGTGATTTTCAGGTCAAATTTGATTTGACCCGCCTTTGACCCCATCACTTCTTTACTTAAGGTGTCATATTGAATGTTTATCTGTAGTAGAGTGAGAATCGGGTGATTGAATGTCTTGGTCACGCTTGATTGCGCCAAGACAATGCTTGGAAGCAAAGTACAAAATGATCCTCCAACGCCCCTCAATGTACAAAAATAGGGTTGTGGTGAAGGTCGAATGGTCCCTGGCGGTATAGGACATCTTTAAAACCTTTAAAGATGTCATGTACCGCTTGGAACCATTCCACGTTCACCACACCCGTATTTTTGTACATTGAGGGGCGTTGGAGGATCATTTTGTACTTTGCATCCAAGCATTCTCTTTGCGCAATCAAGCGTGACCAGGACATTCATTCACCTGATTCTCACTCTACTACAGATAAACATTCAATATGATCACTCAACTTGAGTAAAGAAGTGACGTGGTCAAAGGAGGGGTTAAATCAAATTTGTCCTAAAAATCACGTTTTTGACCCATTTTTGTTGCTGCCCCCTTACCAGTACATGAGAAAATTGATCACATTCGGAGTTCCATTTCATACCCATCAAGATAACCTATCGTACCTATCAAATCTGACCAAAAACAACATAAGTTTCCAGATATGTTCATCATAAATTGACCTTTACATAAAAAAGTGGTAAAAATATTTTTATTCCAACTATATAAGCAACCGTGTATACACTTCATTAATAAAATTTATAAACCAAATTTAGATCCAAATAAGGGAACATTTTGTTCTTCTAGAATATCACTCAAATCATAAAATTAATCAAAAGAGACATCTTAAAAACCCTTTTCTAAAGGTATCATGTTCAGCAGAATCACATTTTACTTGGTTAATGTTCTATGTTAGTCCAGTTCTATTTATTTTGTACAGTATGTGACTTAATGTATGGCGCACAGACATGTTGAACACGATGGTGATGTCAGATTTTGACCATCTGTAATTTAGGAACAGTAGCTTTATATAGCCTTATAGCTTTATGGTTTTATAGCTTAATGTATTCTATTCTACTATTGTACTTTATCTAGAAACAAATGACCAGGATTGTTTTGCAACTGTTATTTTATACCACGTGAATCAAAATAAATTGTGCACGGATTAAAGAAGTCCTAGACCTTGATAAAAGCACCAAATCAGATTTTTTCGTACTCAGTAGAGCAAATTTAATATACTTTCAAATGCAGAACAAATGGTAGAAACCGGTTGAAAAATAAGTAATATATGACCAATTATATAAGCATACCTCTTTTTCCTTCATTCCAATGGGATTTATACACATTAAACTTGTACTTATCAATGCATATGAGAATGTGATTAAAAGACTTTATAAATGTCATGTAACAAAATAGTTTATTTGTTTTGCATCTCAAGGTGAACAAAAGGAAGGCAAACCCACGATTCAGCGAACCTGGCTAATTTCGATACAAATGCCGATTTTAGCTCATTTGACCATGTTGACCATAAATTATGTCTTTTGTCTTTAAATACTCATTTATGCAATATTTAATCATGCAATTAACTGGACTACTTACTTATGAAATGTTTTATTCATGCTTAGTTAGACGAGTGCATTTAAGAATTTCAACATCCTTACCCCAAAAAAATTGCAACAAAAGGTTTTTTAACTGACATAGGTAGTATTTATCCTCAGTAACAACATATCAAAAATCTATAAAATCTGGACTTCTGGAAGTTGGTATTTTTTAAGATGGCCGCCAAAATGGCCGCCCAAATCCTAAAATGGCTATAATTGAGGTATCTGATGTCTAAAATATGTGAATTTGGTGTCTATATCTAGGTTTTAATGGTCTATGAAGTCAATGAGACTAGTAAGATAATTGCCAAGTCAAAAAGTATCCACCAAATCCAATATGGCCGCCAAAATGGCCGCCAATATGCGAAAATTAGTATAAATCCTTTATTATTTAGCTTAAATGGGCGGCGGTTGTGCTATTTCTAGGTACTGCACTTCTTCCAAAGGTGGTAAATCTCATAGGATACTGTAGCGGGCAGGCGCCTCGTTTGAATTTGGAACCAATTAAATTTTCGGAAGTTTTTGAATGTGAAATTTTGATGCTAAAATGGAAACTGACTGCGGAACTATAAATAGCTCTATGCTCCGTGGTATGTTATTATAATAGTGATCACCAATAGTAAACATGATAAAACCACTTTGGTGGCTTGTTTTGGAAGGAGGACGTATCATTAAAATCTGTGGACATCAAAGACTTGAGCAAGTCTATTGTATCAGAGACTCAAAAGCCAAATTTGATACCCTATGGGAGACTTGCAGAGTACCAGGTTGATTTTGATACCCTATGTTGCAAGTCTCGAGACCTGTACAGGTCTTACTTTTTTGGTAACGTGGGTGGTTACCCGGTCAGATTACCCAGTTTCCCCCGGAAATTTGTATCTGTTAATACTGGCAAAGCCATTTAAAATGAACATTTAACCCTAGTTATACGGAGCGGTTTCCACAAACATATTATACGGAGTTGTTGTCCCCCTAAATGTTTTATAGCGAGTCCCCCAGACCCCCGTATGTGGTACCAGTGGATAGTATTAGTCTCCTCTTTCCATTGATACCAAATTCAAGGTCATCCATAAATGTATGACGTCACTATGACGTCACAATTACCAAAATGTTGAAATTGGCATTTGTATGGAGAATAGGCCTAAATCAAAATTTTCTAAATATCGTAGAAATATCCTATTGTCATGCGGGTTTTTGCTTATTATTATTGGAATTGACTATTTTTACCTAAGTACCAAGTATTGAATGGATATCTGCAATATAAATGACTAAAAAGTACATTTTTAAAATTCTGGAGTTACATCCCCCCCCCCCCCCCCCCCCTGACCTCCGCACTTTAAATTGAATACTGTACCTACCCTGAAGGTGGTAGGGCCAAATTTCTTCACTAGAATAAGCGCAAAGGATTAACTTAGAGGTACACCAATTTTTAGCTACAGAAAAAAAAAATGGTAGCCCAACACCCTTCGTAGAACTAGGATAAATATGTTGTTAAAGTTGATTTAATGCCACTATCACCAATTTTTGAGTGACAAAAATAATTGAGCGGCTATTTTGGATCTTCTATGGTGTCATTTTGAATTTAAGTGATGTAAACAATTTTTTTAGAGGATTAGTTTGTCTGATATTACCTTAAGAAGCCATTCTTCATCAAAAATAATGAATATTTAATATTTTGAATACTAATTTAATACCACTCTTACCAATTTTTATATTATTTTGGAGGCCATTTTGAACACAATTTTGGTGCAGTTTTGGATTTGACACATATAAAGAATACAATTTCAGCAGAAATGAGGCTTTTAATATCTTAAAGGCAATTTAAAAGTAATTATTTGACTGATTTTCCCTGAATATGTAATATTTTAATGTCATTTTAACATATTTTGAGACACAAAAATGCATTTTGGCAGCCATTTTGGACCTTATTATTGGTGACATTTTGGATTTGATGCTTTTTTACTTAACCGTAATCTAATTACCCTCATTAAATTTACTGACTACAGGAATCAGGATTTACACACCAAAATTGCCCATTTAAGCTAAAAGGTGGCCATAAATAAGTATTAAAGCATTTATTATAAAAAATCAATTGAAAATGACTTGTAAGCTCCCATTTCTTGCTAAAATTGCATATAATTGTCAGAATACCCAGTTCCCCACCCCTGGCAATTCGTATCTGTTCATACTGCCAAAGCCATTTCTAATGAATGCTAGAATATTTAAAATGTTGTTTTAGTTGATTCAATACCACTCTGACCAATTTTTGATTGAAAAAAATAATTGATCGGCCATTTTGGATCTTTTATGCTTGTCATTTTGAATTTAAGAAATGCAAATAATAAACTTTAGAGGATTAGTTTGTCTGATATTACCTTAAAAAGTCATTTTTCGTCAATAACCTTAAATAGTTAATGTTTTGAATACTAATTTAATACTACTCTTACCAATTTTTAGTGGTAACAAATTATTTTGGCGACCATTTTGACCCCAATTTTGGTGCCATTTTTGATTTGACACATATATACTAAAAATACAAGTTTCAGCAGAAATGGGCTTTTATTGCCTTTTAACGGCAATTTAACGGTAATGATTAGATTGGTTTTCCCTGAATATTTGATATTTTTTACGTCATTTTATTGTCATTCTAACACATCATGAGACACAAAAATGCATTTTGGCGGCCATTTTGAACCTTATTATTGGTGACAATTTGGATTTGATGCCTTGTTTTCGACTTAACCATAATCTAATTACCCTCATTAAATTTACTGACTACAAAAATCTGGATTTACACACCAAAATTGCCCATTTAAGCTGAATAATAAAGGATTTATACTAATTTTCGCATAGTGGTGGCCATTTTGGCGGCCATATTGGATTTGGTGGATACTTTTTGACTTGGCAATAATCTTACTAGTCTCATTGACTTCAAAGACCATTAACACTTAACTGCATAAGGGGGGGTTCCATGGTACCCAACATTTGGTTTTTCGGTTCTCGCATTTTAACGCCGCTATATTTCGGGCTGTTAATTTATGTAATTGCCTAAATAGTAGGTGCGCTTCTTTTGGTGAAAAAACAAATGGGATCGACCGCGTCGTTTATGAGTTAATTAGCATAAATTAGCATTTAGGGGGGTGCCAAAAAATTGATTTGCCCATAAAACCACCCCAGAGTAATAGTTTCCAAATTTTATTTCAGCAATGTCAATGTATTCATAATCTCCTAATTTGAGCCAAATTTCATTGGAAAATTCCTTCGGGAAGTGGGTTTTTCAAATTTTGATATAAAATTGGATGGATTGAGCATAATACAAAAAGATATTGGTCGAGCTATGAGTTTTACGAAATA
>JXSR01S069990.1:0-10657 GCA_000969725.1 Ophiothrix spiculata
GGTAGCCGATGGTTTCGGATGGCTACCAAAAAGCCATCGGATAACCATCGGATGGTTATCCGATGGCTATCCGATGGCATTTATTTTTGGTATGGGAAAGCATACTCGGACTCAATACTTTCAACTTCTAGTACGGTAAGAGTACGGTATTCAATCCCCTAAAATTAAAAATCAGTCGCAGTGCCTATTCTCGTTGACATAATCAATGACTAGTAATGTTTGAGAACAGCATACCAATTGCTCCAAGAGCCATTGTATGTCCACCGACCATAAACTACGAGCCATTGTATGTCCACCGACCATGTCAATATCAACATATAAATCAAATGTGATATTATATATGCTAATCCCAGAGAGATGATTAACACGCCTCTGTCAACTTCCGCACTAAAAAGCATTCATTTGAATATGAATTACAATGGCAAAGCTCTTACGATGTTCGTACGCCAGTCGTGCGAACGCCGTACGAGCTCCGTACGAACGTTGTGCGGCAATCTTATGCAGGTACTCGCAAGGCACTCGTAGCAAGATATTGAACATGTCAAATAACCAGGCTGCGAGCTTAAGAACTGTTTATGATCGTACGATGCTCTTGGGGCGTTTGTACAACGTTCGTACGAATCAGTCAAAACAACTGATCGCAGCTTGTTTGTAAGGCGTTTGCAACCAGTCGTAAGGGTATTTTTAAATCTGTTTTGAAAACAAAACTCATTTTCATCAAGGGGAAATACATCTTTTAACATTGCCCATAAAAGAAATTTCATAAAAATTAACATTTGTTAGCTATTTGTAAAAAAATATACCTATTCTTGCGAGCGCCGTACGAACGTCGTACGAGTCTCATTCTTAAAGGAATCGTACGAGTCTTTTGATCGTACGATCATTGTGACCGTAGCTTAAAACACTGTCAGACTATAATCTGGTTCTAACAACAACAACAACAAAGGATGTTCAAATCACTGAGGAATAAAAAATGAAATCCTCATCTTATCCATCTCCCTACCCACCTGATTTAATGTAAAAAGAAATAATGTAAAGTTGAGAGATAGACAAACTGAACATAGGTACAAGTTTATAAAGCTGTATCGATACACTCTACCATACGAGACCAGAACTGATGCTACCTCATTTCTAATACACAATCAGATAAAGGAATGGAGTAATATGCATCGTACACTAGAACATTAACCCTTTGAACCCGACGGGTCGGTATACCGGCTCACGTGTACATGTACCGTATACCCGATTTACCGGCTTCAAGGTCACGTGTCAGAAACTTGATGTGTCTGTCATCATGCATGGGTAGTTACAATTTTCATTGGTCTTATTTATATTGGAAGACATCAATGAAGCTTTGAACCCATGGTTGATGGGTCATTTTGCTCTTATTTACTCGTCAGAGGTAAAAAATTCCACATATTTTTGCAAATGTGATCAAAATTTTCAACAAATGTGGCTTTGCCCATAGACTACAACGTAAATGTTGAATATGTTGGTCGACATAAATAATATTCTTTTGTGAATGCTGGTTATTGGAATATTTCAGACTACATAAAATGAAAAAGTAAAGCCAGGGAAATCAAAATCTAAGTATGTTTAGGGGTTATATTGTGTTTTTAAACTTTCGAACCCCGGACCTCTCGCTAGCAGGGCAAGCACTCTACCACTGAGCTATTTGGCCTCTTAGATAAACCAAGAGGTTTAAAAACCAAGTAGTGTGGCAGAAGGTACCCGTACAACCCAACGCATAAACATTTGTCTAATTGTTATTAATGTTCTAGTGTACGATGCATTATTTCTCAATTCCTTTATCTAAAAAGGAAGCCTACACTGGATTTGTTTGATATCAAACTTCAACAAATTCATCTGGGGTTGCATAACAACCGGCTGCTGATCGATGTCTGGTAATCGGAAGGAGGCTGAAACATCGGTATGACCTCAGTATGACATCCGCTAATGCTTTTATTGGCTGGCCTGTCACCGGTTGACCATCAGTTATTATTGGACCGTGATTGAAGATATTGTTAACAAGTCGCAAGATTTTAATTCTGAGTTAAATTGTTGCGGCGGAAAGTCACGATTTTCAATATTGAGTTTATGATATATTTGAATTCTCTATAATCTCAGCTTTCGAATGATATATAATATGTAATACTTTCTTTCTACAATTTGTATTCAGAGATCGAAATACCAGGCAGCCAATGGCGGCGGAAGGTTAAAACTTTAGGGGGACCACTAAATTTTTTGAGATATTAAGGGTCGGAGGAAAATTATGATATTTTGCAACGCGCATGTAGCGTGCGAAAAAAATTAGTCAAATCGGGTAATTTCAGCTACAAATTGTTTAAAAATCTTGAAATTTGCACAAAAATGGCAAATTGTTATTGAAAATTTGCACGAAGCGTGCAATTTGTTTAGATTTTTCACTTTTAAATTATCAAAACAGAGGGAAAATTTCAATTTATATTCCTTTTCTTACTTTCTGCTTTATTTTTTGGGGGGTTCCGAATCTCAAATTCTGACTATAGCGAGCTGTTTCTAATTAAGCTGGCAAGCCATTTTTAAAATAAATAAAAAAACTAGCCTATTTTCATATATGGTGTAGCCAACCTACGGACTAGGGAGCCTTTTCTTCGACTAGGGAGCCTTTTCAAGGTTATATTATCCTATTAAATAATGTGTTCTGACTGGCGAGCCTTCCGACTAGCGAGCTGTCGGACTAACAAGCCAATGGACTGGCAAGTGGACCCCGAATTTCAGAATTTGGGGGTTTTGGCGGCATTTTAATTTCACTAATTGCATCAGCATGCCATTGAAATCATTGTACATCATTAATATTAGCGGCAAATTAATTTTGCGATTTTGGGGTATTAGCGAAATTAAATTGCTAGCAAATATTTCTTGATTCACAGTATTCATAATTGCTGCTTTGATGAGGACATACTTGACTCATAAGCTTAACAAGTGATTCTCCTGATGAGAATCCATTGGGGAGAATTATTCCTCAAATCTCAGGGGCAAATAAGTGTGAAAACTAGATGACTGTGATGACTTCATATCTAGGACATGGGTCATGTTTCACTCTTATGTGTTGGAAACTGCACAATACAAACTCTGGTCCAGTTCACGCAAGATTCATGGAGATTCAGACCTGCGACTCGATACAGAATCATCCGATCGAATACAATGTCAGAGAAATGACCGAGAACTAGATACCATCATATTTTTATAGTAAAATTTTATGTTTTGGCAATTGTTTTTCAATTTTCACCTAAATGTGCCTGAAAATTTAAGGTTTGATATGTTTTATGATATGACATCATTGGAGATCCTAAAAGTTTAAAATATATCAGAAAATCCCATTCCCTCTCTGTCACATTATCTGCATACAATACTTCTTTCAAACACTATTCATAACTCTATTTTGTTGGAAAATATATTTGAGGGGATTGCATAACATAAATCTAACTATGGAGGTAAAAACTTTACTATTCACAACTGGTGTACAAATAGAGGTCCTTACATCTTAACACATCTTTTTATTCCCATCTACATCATAGTATCACTCTGTTCATTCCATATGCCACTTTCAATATGCAAACTATGTCATGCTTGGTTTTGTAAATTTACTTTCTAGCAGTTTTGTAAATTTGCATTCTAAATGTAACTGTTAGCCCTAACTTTCCATATTATTATTATTAATATTATTACCAAGTTCTTATATGGCGCCCTACAAAGAACAGAGCGCCTAACAATAAGAAATAAACACAGAAAAAGGATAAAAAACAAATGGAAAAAATACAAGCAAATCTACACAGTAAACAAGTGTGTTTTAAGCAGCCACTGGATATTAGGGATTTTCCATTTCACCCCCTCCTTGGAAAGGCAGGGATGAAAAAAGGATGCTTTCACCTGGATTAGGTCGCCGAATCGCTCGCTTCCCAAACCCCTTATACCATCAGAGTTGCTGCCCAGTTGGTGATTTGGTTGAATATATTTATAACCCCTGTCTATGACGTACTTGGACTTGAGCGCATTCTATGTGATTTTAATAATGAGATTCCATGATATTATCATCAGTTAAGGATTAAGATACATTCCAGCATCAACACCTCATTGATAATGAAGATTAGAAAGAAGAATCTAGAAATTGGATCATATTTCAACCCCGGGGGATACTCGAAAAAAAAATTTGGTAGGTATGTGAGATCTGCAATACCGAACATAGGGTCTTGCGGAATGGATTTTTGGTCATAAGTTGGGTCTATGGAACTGATTTTTTCCCGAATTGAGGTCTCAGGAACTGCTTTTTTCCCATAAAAATACGACTATTTGAGCTGAAAATCACTCAAAATTAGGTTGAAAACATAATAAAACACACTTCTGAATAATTTTCTTTGAAAATGGGGTCTCCGGAACTGAAGTAATCTGGAAAAGAGCATCTTGGGGGTCGGAAGAGGAAACTTGAAAAGGGGGTCATGAGGGTGGCACATACCTGTACCTTCCGTCAATGCATGTAAGTACCCCCCAGGATTTCACCATCAGCATAGATGCTTTTTTGATTCCCCACACTCCCCATTTCTTTTAAAACATGTTGGTGATGGGTATACTTATTTGAATATGAGCACTAAATGGAATGGATAAAGAACAAATTTTCATAGGTTCTACCAGCCCATCCTATTCCAACTTATGCACATAAATTCCTACCAGCTTTCACATCTCAGTAGCGTCTATTTCCTTTCTCTCATCACAATTCTGTCTGCCTAGAAGCCAGCCTTAAATGTAACACATATATGTGTACAAACAGAGTCCAATCACCAAGCAGTGCTTTACAAGTCATAAAAAAACCTCACAATGAGCTATTTCATAAGATTTGATGGAGGAGAGGGGGCTTATCAGGGCTGAGGGAATTCCTCTTTATTTCTATGTTTTGTTGGTTTCCTGAATACTTGAATCAATCTAGAGGCATGAGTTATGTATGATGTTGGTTGATTGGATCCGGAAATTGATGTGCTTTGTATATATTTTGAAGAGGATAGAATGAATATCAAAACGGCCAAAAGATTCAGAAGTTTGTATTTGAAATTGCCAAGAAAATAGTCAGGTGGGAAAATAATACTAATTTTTTTGAGGGAGGGGGGCGGGGGTTAAAGAGTAGCCAACCTAATCATTAAGGGTCACTTCCAGTCAATGTTTCCACTTTCCAGGAAATTACCAGAATTCCAGGAAATTCTACTCAATTTCTAGTCATTTTCGGGATATGAAATAATTGCAGGTTATTTCGGTAAGTCTGAAAATTTAAGATATTAATTAGATTTTCAGTCAAATTGTCAATTTTTCCATTTTTGCGCAAATTTCAAGATTTTAAAACAATTTTTAGCTACAATTGCTGATATTACAGAATTATTCGCACACTACACGTGCATAACTCCGACCATTTTTGCTCACAAAAGTTTTATAGCAATTTTAGATGTTCCAGGATATCTCAATGAATTCCAGAAAATGTTGGCTTCTATTTCAGGAAATTAACATTTTAAATTTGGAAACACTGATTCCAGTACTGAAGGTTCTGAGTTCATATCCTAGTGGTGTCAAAATTGATTGTTTGCTCAAAATTCCTCAGAATAAGGAGTTAACTGCTAAGCATTACTGTAAACGGGAATATTTTCGCGTACACTGAATATTGAATCATATTGCTCATATTAATTTTCGCGCTTATATTTCTATCGTGCAGCTATATTTACAAAACACTTTTTTCGAGGGAAATTTATGCGAGAAAATACATGCAGCACGTAATATACCACTTATACAGTTTATATTATGTTTTGAAAAGCCCATAACATGATGATCAAACCTACACGCTACACATTTTTAAATAATGTGAGACCTATAAAATAGTAACATGTAGATTTAAATCCAGATGGATTTTCCCAGTGATTCAATTTCAGAAAACAATTAGTCTACATGTAACGTACACTGCTGCCGGAAAGTATTTCTGCATAATTAAAAACGTTAAGAAACCTCATTTTTTTAAAGATAAAACGACCTATGATCATCAAAGATTCATGTAATGTTTCTTCTGATATTTGATCTTCCATTACAATAAAAATGGCTGATTTCATAACCACATACAAATACACCACAAGTACAAATCTCATTAGAATGTACACTCCAGCTCAAAAGTATTTCCACATAATTAAAAACGCTCTTAAACCTAATTTGTTTTATAATAAGCGACCTTAAATCATCAAAGATTCATACTAGTATAGGTAACTTATCTGTTAAATATAAATAAATCGATGCTTGTTGTAATATTTAATCTTCCATTGCCATAGAAATGTCTGGTTTCATGTGCCATACACAAATACACCACAAATACAAATCTCATTAATTTGACACTGATCAATTTTTCATACCCTCATTATTACCTTGTAACCAAATAGATTATTTTCAAGTGGTAAGTTTTAAAACAAATGCGCAAAAATGTATATAAACTCATTTTTTTTATGTGCAGAGGAAATAGTAATGTGTATATACACACTATATTTTGCAAATGAATGAGCGGGAGTGTATCTTATCAATATTTCATAACCTCATTATCACAGTGCAACTGGATAGAATGTTTTCAGGTAAAAAGTTTTCAAACATATGCGCAGAAATGTATTTAAACTCAATTTTTTATGCGCCCAGGCTTAAGTGGTATATGCATTTCACACCATATTTTCAATGCATTGAGTGCAATTCTGCTTTGATTCTATAGAAAATTATAAAATATAGATTCTGTCAAAAATTACGAAAGTCAGATAAACAGCTCTCGAGATATGGCTAAATAAAGGTTTTGTGTGGAAATACTTTCTGGCGGCAGTGTATTTGGTTATGTCTCCATTGATGTTAACTGATACAACTTACAACCTACTTGAAGGACACATGAGCTTTCCCCATGATGTGAGTTCCCCAGATTACAACATACGCTCATATATATCAATCCTAACCATGAAAGCTGAGCAAACAGGCGATAAAAAACTAAGTGATTCTAAGAGTGATCTATGTGATAGGTTTGCAAAATGTGCAGTACTACAAGAGACAAGTAAAACCAATGTAAAATGCTTTCAATCCAAAGTGAGTGTCACATCAAACAAAGTGTCACGAATAATGGCCCGTTCTGATGATACGTTTTGTGTTCGCTGTCACGATACTGAATTACGAGAAAGATGAGTCTCTAACATTAAATGACAGGTGGCATCAATTATTTACACAATCACTTCCCTCTTTGCAGCTGCAAAACCGAGTGATTGATGGATTCAAAATACCTCGCCATTTCCCGCAACTAAATATATTTCACTCAAACTATTTTTTGATACACATCTCGCATTTTCCCTTACCTAATACATTTCACTCATACAGGGTGTCCAAAAATTAACTACCCTTTTTTAAATGCTTATAACTTTAAAACCAGGATTCGCATGGCAACTATAGACATATGAATTGATAGAGAAGACTTGTAGAATTATTTTGGTACCAAACATAATGCAATTAGTAATCTTCTAGGAAAGGAAGAAGGTTTGAAAGTTCAAAGCGGTTGAGCCACTGTACCATACAGTGTCGACACTCTTCTGCCACTTCATCATGACGACATGACGCCTCATACAGCTAAACCGTTTAGAATTGCTTTATAAATTAATTTTTTTATGAATAATCATATCGCTCAAGACAAAGAAACCCTGGCCCTTTCACTCTCATGATTAAAGCCCGCCCGATTACTTTTTGAGTTATTTTAAGGACAGTACATCTCAGCACCTTAGACTATTCCTGATCTGAAACCGAACATTGCCAGTAAAAACAGGAAGCTCATGAAGAACATATGCACAAACGTCCAGAACTTTGTCGTTAGAGTCAAAGAATGTTGAAATCTGCAAGGAGGCCATCTTAGATATATTCTGAAATACTAGCCAGCTTAATTTTAATAAGAAAGAGGTAATTTATTATGTCCCTGCGTGTGTAACTTTGAATGTCTGTTAAGGGCTAATGCTGTTGTGCGCCATTTAAAGAAAAGCATTATTTTAGAGTTGCGCATTGACAAATGAAAAACATTTTAATGAGCAGTATGTAATTATCAAGACAAAAACACAATCAAACATCTTCGAATTAACATCGTAAAAGTTGTTTCGCTGAAAAGGTACTTAAATTATTTATGAATGGTTCTCCTGTCTTCAATCATTGATCCCTCCCTAACATGTGAGTCGCACATTTATTTTTCTTCTCAGTATGAAAGTGCGCTCTTTACGTTTGACGTAATTTACGTTGAACGTGATTTTCAAAAATGGTAATTGCTTCATGTTTGGTACCAAAATAATTCTACAAGTCTCCTCTATCAATACATATGTCTATAGTTGCCATGCGAATCTTGGTTTTAAAGTTATAAGCATTTTAAAAAGTGTAGTTAATTTTTGGACACCCTGTATAAGCTTTAAATTGTCATCTAAAATGAACTTGAGAAAGTAATGAGGGAAGCACATAACAAGTGCTGAAATATGTGACACGATCAAGGGAAATGAGCCAAATGCCGGAAATTTCACATTTGTGGCTGTCCAGCCCGTATGAGCCGTAAATGCCAGAAACTTCATTTTGCACTACAGGTGAAAAATACATATCATGGTCGTAATTTTCCATTTTTTGACATATTCACACTCAAAATACCAGTTAAGTTTCATTTCAAGAAAATGATAGGAAATGTAAAATAAATCTGCATATTTTTAAGACAATCAACAGAAAATACAGGGTTAACTGATCTTTAAAGGTGTTTATCTCAGTTGTACTTTTTACTCCCTGACAACCTTTGACGGACCATAACTTGACTTCTGGATATCGAGTGAAGTTCATTGAGGTGTCGTTTTAATCCTCATAACATGGTCTTTGCAAATATTAAAAAAATTGAAAATGACAAGAGGCTGCATTTACGGCTGTTTGGGATGGACGGTGACATATTTTTTTTCTTTGTCAATCAACTATTATTATAATGATATACTCTGAAGTTTAGAACTGACGACTAAAACTATAATAACAGTTTATATATATATATATATAGATTACAAAGAGGACAATACCTTCAAAAGTATATCATTTCTCTCCAGGACCAGAGAGCTTCGCGTTTGACTCCACTTGGGGTGTTGCGAAGTATCTAAGCAGAAGCAGAAGCATTGTCAACTGACAAGAGATGGTGCATCACCAATGTTTGATTTGTCGGTTAGGCTGTGATTACATAGAACTATACTACAGGGGTATACGATGCACGATTTTACTTGGGCATGCATATAGATTCGATCGAGCATGTGAATTTGATGCAAAATTAACCGAATAGCTCGACATGCCTGTATATATAGCCATTGAATAGCACATAGTGAATACCATATATTTCCATGTGATCGTAGCCTTACTGAAAGGCACTGTCGGTAACTTTGCACTCTCATGGAAACATTTGTTTTTGTTCTTTGTCTTAATTAAAATTCAGATTATGTAAATTTGATTTTATGTATATGTATAGTGAGAGAAAATATCATGTAACAGTATTAAGTGTTTAAATGTTTGTAAATTGCAAGTGATTTGAATAAATATGTGTACCGTCGCGGCAAAAGGGACCAGTTGTCGGCAACTTCCATTTTGCGCTAGAGGCCGGTAAAGTTGAACTATACCAAAATATGATGGGAAGGTCAATTTTGAGTTTTTTGTGGAAATGAAATCTTTGAACCCTTTTGTATCCAAAATGTAAAGATGGTTAATCAAATATAACGACTAACTTGTAAAAAAGTGTGATTTTTATCGCTATGTCGAATCGTTTTCATCATGAAAATGTGAAAATTTGTGTTTTGACAAACGGTTATGAGTACGATTATGGTAATTAATTATGCAATAATGCAACATGGTATTGAGTCCAAAAATTGTTATTAAATTACGCAAGGTATCGTCTTCCATTGAGCCAAATTTCAAGGCGATAAACAAAAGGGAACATGGTGGTTGCTATGGAGATTTGCTCATACTCTATTCAGACTGCACACAAAATCGAATGGAAAAACAGGCCTACCTTTAACAGCCCTTTTCTCACAAACTAGTTTTAACAAACGGTTATGAGTACGATTTTATAATTTGCCAAAACTCGTCACCCAAAGCTCCGATTTGCATGATTTTGGTATCATTGAAAAGGGAATTAAATGAGCTTTACCACCATATGAAAATCTCCATATTTTGGTTTTGACCCAACTGGACCCTTTTGCCGCGACGGTACACATATTATTATTTGAAAGCAAAAAGCAATTTCTACTGTGTTGATATATTATATTGAAGAATCAGTTAATCACTGTTGTTAATTCTTTACAATTGAAAACCAAAACCAAAAAAGCAGACTATAACACCCCCTTAAGGTCAGATTCCTTTTTTCCGTTTTACTCTTATTTGGCTCCTTAGTTTTTGAAAGCTACATTGACAACACTTTGTGAACTATTTAGTCTCATATCTCATTTGTCAGTTAAAATCAGAAAGTGTGCAACACCAATATTGAAATCTGATAACGTATCGCTCATTCCGAAAAATCGGGTGCCAATAGCATGTTTTACGTTCTTTTGTCCACAAAAACCTTCCAGTGCCTTTATCTCTTCCAATACTG
>JXSR01S069990.1:46286-58322 GCA_000969725.1 Ophiothrix spiculata
GTCAGTAATTTTATTGTTAACATTATTTAACAAATTTTCACTAATATCTCCGAAACGCGACACATGTCAGCCGTAAAATTTCACATGGGTAATGAGAAAAATTATGAGGAATATTTTGGTACCAAAATCTCAGAAAGTTTGAAAAAATGATGACCAAATGAGCTGAAGTTAATGGACCCAGCAGAAAATAGCAAAACAAGATTTCAGTCCAAATTACTGTGATTTTATCACCATATGTTTATCAACCAACAGGTCGAACGCTCCCTTTTAGTGCAACAGAGATTCCAATCTGAGCCAACAACATTCACAAATAACTAACCAATGCAAAAGGTTTTACACAAGTAAATTATTCAGAATTCTACAAATCTGGCAAGCTGCAAATTTGGGAATATTTCGAGGGTTGAGATCCAGAAGACCCTCGATTTCTCACTTATGAATGCATAGAGGCTGCATGTGTTTTTACCCCAGTGAGAAAACTGAATGGAATTTCGCAATATTTGTTGAGTCATTATCTGGCTTAGTGGACCAATGGGTCAGAAAGTCTAGATCTTCCTCCTGAGGTGCTCTGAAAAGTATGAGTACCACTTTATTTTGGAGTGCTCCCCCCCCCCCATGGCAAAATAGTATAATTGCAGGTACTGTTGTAAAGATCTATACATGATTGTTCCAAATCTATGGTCAAATAACGTGGATTTCTATATCTCTTCATAATTAACTCCAAATTCGGGGTGTTGCAAAGTTCCTGAACCAGAACCTTCCTCCTCATGTGAAGTGTTTAAGAGTCGGGTATGAGAAATTGTTGCTGCATATATCTGTACATATAAATGCAGTCACTATTGTAAAGAGCTGAATATTCTACCCCTAATTGTTCAATCTGGATTTCAAAATCAATTGAAATTTGACCCCAATTGGGGTTTTGTAGTACCTGAAAGAGAAGGGGGAACGATCCAAGTTTACAGATTTGATGGAAGTTCCAAAGTTTAAAAAGTCACACATACACAACGAGTATAATCAGAGTAGCCGACAGGCACCAACAGATCTGGCACTTAGCAAAATTAAGCAACCATGAACTCATGAACAGAGGCAACACATCCATACAGGCATACATAAGTTTCATTTCTTAACCTTAAAATGGCATATCAATTGCCAGTCTATAAGATTACGTTAGCACAGAAAATTAGATTAAACGTTTCTATTCAACAAATCCTCAAAGTGCAAATTATAAGAAATCCTTCAATTAGACTTGATGGAATATGGTGTCAAGAGGGTGGGTATAAAGGCATGTAATTAAGGAGGTAAATTTGAATTTTGCAGCCCTAATTCAACATTTTTCCTTTTACTTAGATTTCGGTTGGGTATGGATGCGCGGCTGGAGATTTTGATTACCAACCGATATGTAAACCTCAGAAAACTAAAAAATGGTACCCGTTTGTAAACCACATTTACTTATGCAACGGTTATTTATACTGTTTTGTTTAATACATTTTTTACAATGTAAATTGCACTTCAAAAGCAAGCACTTTTTGGTGACCAATAGGTAAATCTAAATATTGGTCAAAATCTTGTCATATTTGAAAAATCAAACCATTTTGTAAACCATTTTTCAAATTTTGAGGGGCCTTTGGTAAACCTGGGAGGCAAAAATACCTCACTAGATATGATAGCAAGATATATAACTTTTTATATGAATCTGTCTTTACCACAGAAATGCAGGGAAACTGCTCTTCAATAAACAACACCAATGGGATAAGGCAAGAATTAAATCAGGGTTCATATAACAAGAATCTACTTGTTGAGATACAAAATTTACCAAGAATAATTTTTGTTTGAAAAACCCCATAGAAATAATAGCAGGGAGTCTACTTTAAGGAAACAACATTAATAAGAATGGTATATTTTAACGGGTTCGCCGTCAGACAAGTTTTGAACTGTCAAGCTTTCGTCAGGAGTAGCTCTGACTTCTTCAGGACAAATGTTATTATAAAGACATGTGGGCCGTCACTTCCCACTGATGACTCGCATGTTAAAAGCAGATCACCTCTTTAAAATTGTGGTGGCTCTGAAAAGAGCCTTTCTGAAGGCTGCCCCTTACCAACAGATTCACACAAAAGCAGGTTGCCCCTAACATCTAATGTGTTGTTCTTATGAGATATTTGTGGCTCTTAAAAGAGTCTTTCTGAAGGCTGCCCCTTGCCAACAGTTATTTGCACAAAAGTAGGTTGCCCCTGTACCTCTAATGTGTGTTCAAATGATAGGCTGCCCCTTACCTATTAAGTCTCCAACCGAACAGATTGAAACCTGATCGATCCATTAATGGGATTCAGCAAGAATTAATCTGGGTTCAATACCCTACAGACATGGTGGCAAGGTATTCATTCTATAAGGAGGGACATCATTTAGGCTGGGGTAGACCTTCAAATGGCATGAACTGTTTTGTACTCTTATCTTTCAAAATAATTGCATAAACTATGCAAAAGTATGCATTTTTAGATTTAGATTCGGATTTTTACCCTGAACATGATTATGGTATCAGTTTTTGACCAAAAATGTCAATTTTGACAAAAAATGCCAAAAACCATATTATTTGCCCTAACAATTTTTGGAAAGCCTAACTAAAATATGCGTTCCTGAAATGTTGAACTCTTTTGCTTTTTGGAATTTAGACAATAATGTCTAGGAAGGGTTTCTCAAATTTTTGATTTTTATCTTGTTTTTTTAAATGCCAAAAATAGGTAAAAAATGCCAAAAAAAAAATCCCACCGCTGCCAACAAAATGGCAATTTTTGGCAATTTTTCAAAAAATAAGATAACAATCAAAAATTTGAGAAAACCCTTCCTAGACATTTGTTTCTAAATTCCAAAGAGCAAAAAAAGTTCAAATTTCACAAATGCAAATTTTAGTTAGGCTTTCCAGAAATTTTGGGGCAAAAAATATGTTTTTTTGCCAAAATGGACATTTTTGGTCAAAAACCAATATCACCAATATGTTCAGAGTAAAAATCCGCTTCTAAAATGTATACTTTTATATGGTTTATGCAATTAGTTTGAGAGTTAGAGTACAAAAACAGTTCATGCTAGTTGAAGGTCTACCCCAGCCTTTAAGGGATTGATGAGAATTAAGCATGATTTAAACCTCTGCAGAAATGATAGCAGTGAAAGTGCATTCCACAGGAAACAGCATACCAAGCTTTATTCTATAAAGAGGGACATCATTTAAAGGGATAGATGAGAAATAAGCATGTGTGTTTTAAACCTCTGTAGAAATGATAACAGGGAATGTGCTCTGTAGAAGGGAAACAACATTCCAAGCTCTTTTGCAAGAATGAATCTAATTTGGAAATCAAGAATGAATACAGAATGTGTGGCATTTTTTGCACTACATTTTTGCTCTATTTGTGCTCAATTTGACTTGTGCAAATATAAATGCACCACAAAAGATGATATGTATATGTGATGGCTCACCCCGAAAGGGGGACTTTGAAGATGTTATAAAATTTTCATTTTTTCATTTCATCTGTTGAAGACTTTTTAAGCTTTAAAATGACACCTTATTTGTTGAAATTGATCAAGGCGATCACATTTTACAACAGAAAATCTGCTGGAAATTCTTATTATTTTCTTTATTTTTTGTTGCCTATTTTCACCTGTATCTTGAAAAATGTTCTGTCGCAAAGTCCCCCTTTTCGGGGTGAGTCATTACATTTATACCATGCACATAGAAAAATTCCCAAGCGCAAAAATTAAAATATGTGAAATGATTTACAATTAGCCATGCACAAAAATTTCTGAGAGTAAAAAGGTTAACTTTCATAGTAAAAGCAGATGATCTACACTTCAGGAAACAATGTTTAAACAAATTTGCAGGAATAAGTCAGAGTTTAAAACCCAGAAGAAATGACAGCAGAGAATCAGAAATAAATTAACATTAAAGGGCTTTGACAGGAAAGAATCTGGATTTTTAACACCACAAAAATGATAGCAGGGAATCTATTTATCAGGAAACAATATTTAGGAGATTTAGCAGGAATAAAGCTGTGTGGAAATCCATAGAATAGCAAAGGAATCTTTTTTTGAGGAAAGTTGCTACATCACTTAATAAGATTTGGCAGGAATGAAGCTGGTTTTTAAAATTTGCAGGGATGATAGTAGGCGATCTGCTCATCAAGAAAAAAAAAACCAATAACTAAGGGATTTGCTGTAATGAATCTGGTTTTGAAATATAGGAGACATAAAAGCAGAGAATGTACCTTTCAGAATTCATTTTGGCAAAGGGAATCTGTATGTTAAACCTTACAGAAATGATAGAAGGCAATCTTCTTGTCAGGGAAGACATTTATGAACAATTTGACATTTTGAATCTGGATTTAAAATATTGCAGAAATGATAACAGGGAACATATTCAGGCAGAAAACAATATTTGAAGGGTATTTGGTGGGAATGAATCTGGGCTTAAACCTCGCAGAATAGCAACTTCTCAGAAAATGTCATTTTAAAAGGAATTTGATGCAAAATTAATACATTTTTTAAAGCCGCAAAGAAATTATAGCAGGAAACCTACTCTTTTGGAAAAACATTCAAAACAGAGTTTGCAGGGATGAATATGGTTTAAGAACTCTGCACAATGATAGCAGGGAATTTATCTTTGAGAAAACAATGTTTCAAAAATAAATCTTGTATAACTACCTGCAGAATAAATCTGGCGTAAAACCATGGGAAAGGGTCTCCAGGAAACAAAATTTAAAGGGAGGATTAATCTATTATGAAAAGTTACTCTTCAGTAAACAACATTTAAAAGGTATTTGACAGCCATGAATCTTGATGTTAAAACATTGCAGAAATGACAGTAAGGAGTCTACCTTTCAAAATACAACATTCGATTTGCCAAGAATGAATCTGGAATTCCTACAGAAATCAAAGTACAAAACGTCCTCAGGAAACAATACTGAAAGGGATTTGGCAGGAATGGATCTGATTTAAGGAGTTTTCTCAGAGATGCAAAATCTCCATTGACTTTCTTAAAAAATTTAGCATTTAGCATAAAAATTTGTGCTGATAAAGAACCTGAAATAAAATAAATAGGTCACTGTGCTTGCTTGTGAGATACAGATATTTCAAAAAGTACATATTTTCCTTAAAATTAACTCGATTTGCCACACAAAGTATAGGGAAAGCACCAAAAAGCATATCATTATGTGCTTTGAAAATAGTAAATGCTCCATTGATTTTGGTAATTATTACATATGTTAAAGCAATTTTTGCGCACTTCAAAATACTGAAATAAATATAGAAAAATAGGGTCACTGTGCAAGTTTTCAAGAAAAGTAACAAAAACAGGCATTTTTCAATAAATGTGATTACTTTGATGGCACATCTGCGTCTGTATAATTTCCTGTGCATAATTAACAAAATGCTTTTGTAAAGCATGCGTTCAGTTTACATTGAAATTTGCGCACGCAAAACGGATGCAAAGATTTTATTTTTTATTTTTTACTATTTATGTTATTTAAATTGTTATCCCGCAGTCGTAAGCAACTGCATCTCTGAGAAAACCCCTTAAATTTCACAGAAATGATAGCAAAGAACCTACTCATGCAGGACACAATATTTGATAGGGATTTGATTTGAACAAATCCAGGTTTTTAAATCCAACAGATTTTGAAGATATGTCACTTTAATGGGATTTGGCAAGAATTAATTCGATTTTAAATGATAGCAAGGAATCTACTCTTAAAGGGCAAAGGAAATGATTTTTGCAATTATTGTGAAACAATAGAAAATTAAAATTACATGACCATTGAGAATGTTTTAAATACATAATTATTTGTAATTACCCATTAAATCAATTAATTAGGCAATAACTATTGACATATCCATCTACACCAACAAAAACAGAATCTGCATTGGTTTCTAATCAATAATCATTGATGACATCATTTGTGTTACCATTATGCATGCACTACACTGTATGGTATATGTAACAACTGTTATTTCTCAATTTTATACAATCCATTTTGTTGATTTTACTTATTCCATAAACTTCCAGATCAAAAGAAAGACAAGGATAATGAAGAGTACTTTTTGGGAATAAATTATGCATTTTCAAAATGAGGAACACAAATATTAGGTGAAATTTCTTGTTGAATTTCTCATCTTCTATGATTTAATCAACCTGGATTAATTGTGTGGTATCTGACAAGTTTTGCCAATATTCAATTCACATATTCAAGATTTTTTTGAGATTGTTTTCTTTCCTCAGATTATATCATCTAACAGTTAATGAAAAGATAAATATTTTCTGCTTATTACTTAGTAAATGATCTATGCTATATTTTTTGTCTCTTAATCAACCCTCATCTGCAAATTTCGCAGTTGTGTTAGGCCTACTTGGTTTGTCAAATCAGACAACAGTTTTACAAATTCATATAAATATAATCCCTTCATAAACTCAAAATATCGGAAAAGCTACATTTTAGTCTGCATAAATTCAATACTATTTCAGTGAATCCATGGAGCACTATTGGAACATCAAGAAACTGTAAACTTCAAATGTCTCATGAAAGCAATGTGCCAAAATAAATCCATATAAATATCACTCATCTAAAATGTAGTTTCTAACTAAATTCTAGCTTTTATCTTATAATTCAAAAATGTTATTGATAATTTATTGCCAAAGACTGGAAACCCATACAAAACTTGGCATGGAATAACAACTATGTGAGACATAGCGTTCTATAAATCCCCAGTATTTATTTTTTTTTTTTTTAAATTTTATGGGCAAAGGCATAGTTTTGAGATGCAGTAAAGTGTGTTGATGCCTAGATATTCAACCATGAAGTTTCATTTTCTGATGGTTTTTTTTTTTCATTATTTGACCCTTTTTGAGTGACTTTGATGCATTGGATCTTTTGGATACAACTAGAAATATCTACAAACTGTATTGAAGTTTAAAACCATTAAATCAGCTTTGTAGTTTATGTAGGCCCTATACATTGCAACCATTGAACTTGCTATCAAAATGACACTTTTCTACCTTGATTAATAATTTATTTTTTCTTTTAAAAGCACACAATTATCCATCAAACGCCCCTCTTCATTGTTCTATGTCTCTTTTGGTTTGAAAGGCTATGGAATATTGTAAAATCAACAAAATAGACAATAAAAAATTAAGAAATAATAGTTCTGCCATATACTAAACAGTGCAATGTGTTTTAGTGGTAACACAAATGATGTCATCAATGATTATTGATTAGGCAACCAATGCTGATAGTGTTTTCACCAGGGTGGATTGATTAATGGGTAATTAATTGATTTTATGGGTAATTATAGATAAAATATGCATTTTAAACTTCTCAACTGGTCATTTAATTTTAATTTTCTAATGTGTTTCAAAAATTCCAGGAATCATTTCCTTTGCCCTTTAAGGAAACAACATTCAAAAGGGATTTGGCACGAATTAATCAGGGTCAAAAGCCTGCAGAATGATAAAGGGAATCTACCTTCACAATTCATCAGTTTAGGCCCTTATAAGTCAATATTGAGTTTCCCATCACATTTTGCTCAGCTCATAATGAGCCAACTATTTCATTATTCAATTTTTTTTAGATTTATTACTTTTTACTATTTTAGGGGGATCTATAGCGTTTTAAAAAATAAAGATGTGTAACTTTGAAACTGTCATAATCAGAATTGAATTTGAAGAGCTTTCATGAGTTATTCAAGTTTAAATCCATGAATTGTTGCAGGACATCTACTCTCAATGAAATATCACTAAAAGGATTCAAAAGTGATGAATATTGGTTTAAAGCCATTTAAAATGATAACAGGGATATAATATTGTTCGGTAAACAATATTTGAAGGCATTTGGTAGGAGTTGATGTGGTTTATAAAACTTCACAGGATAAATCTACTTTCAACACCTTGCAGAAATTATAGGCAGGAATCTATTCTTTTCAGGAAACAACATTTAGAAGGAGTGAATCAGGTACTTCAACCCTGTAAAATGGTCTATAGCAGGCAATGCATTTAGCAGAATACCACAAGAAAGCAAGTATAGTGTCAAAAGGATGTAAGTGCTGGATTCCTGGCTTTCCTACCTGTGCATACTTTCTGGCGATACTCTTTACGGGCAATATGAAAAGGTTTTTGATGTCCACTATTCTAAGTTTTGAAATAACACACATAAGCAACATTATGAAACAAATAAGGAATGAAGATATGAAATAAATAAGGAATGAAGATATAAACTTCCACTAAGAGAAATGTTCAAACCATGATGAAACATGACCGGGATTCACAAATGAACTTTGACATAATGAGCATCACTGTAGGTTCAAATCAAAACAAAGAATTTGAATGATATCAAATGAACTCTCAAACTAAACTACACACAACTTAAACAAAAATCAAAAATTGAAATTGAAATAAAACAATAAAACTAACAACTTGGCATATTAACATGATCTTAACAAAAAGTGAACTGCACTAAACTAAGAAGAAGATAGTAATGATAATAAGATATAGCATTAATGATATGAAACAAACTAGGTAGAACCTGATTAAGAATTTCAGTAGACATGAACAAGAATTACAATAGAACATAAATAAGATAAACTGAAACTATCAAGTATTAAAGTAGATATAAAATAAATTGACAGAAAAATAATTACAGTAGAAATGAAATAAACTATACATAATGACAGTAGAAGTGAAGTAAACTGTACAGGATGACAGTAGAAGTGAAATAAACTGTACAGAATGATAGTAGAAGTGAAATAAACTGTACAGAATGATAGCAAAAATGAAATAAACTGTACAGAATGACTGTAGAAGTGAAATAAACGGTACAGAATGACAGAAGTGAAATAAACTGTACAGGATGAGAGTAGAAATGGAATAACTGCACAAATTAGAAAGAAAAAATGAAACTAATGAGAATTGCAGTAGAAATGACATAATGCAAACTAAAACTAACAAGAATTTCAGAAGAAATGAAATGAACAACTATTATAGAAATAAACTAAACTAAAATTACGATAGAAAAGAAATACACTGAACTAAAAACTTACAAAAATTATTATAGTAGAAATGAAATAAACTATACTGAAACAAAACCCATTATGCAATAAATGATATAAACTTAACTGACACTAAGAATCATAGTAAAAATGAAACAACAACAAACTGGAACTACCAAAGCAATAGTCCAATCAATTTATCAACAAACAAATGAAATGGTTTGGGATTTACATTTGTGATGTCAGAAGGCTGTGATTTTTCCAGCAAAAGGGTGAGGAGAGCGGTGATTTTTAATTCCACTTAACTGACACTAGAAATTATAGTAAAAATAAAAAAGGATGAAACTACAAAGAACAATTATAGTGGAATCAATTTATCAACAAACAAACAAATGAAATGGTTTGGGATTTGCATTTGTGATGTCAGATGGTTGTGATTTTTCCAGCAAAAGGGTCAGGAGAGCGGTGATTTCTAATTCCGTCGTCAAAACTTACCAAGATTGCTAAATGTTCCGCTGGTAAGAGATTTGCATTTAAAACCTAGGATTGCGTGCAGAGAAGAAAGAACAACAAGTTTAATTGGCAAAACAGAATAATTAAGAACATGGAAATAATTGCATTCAGTGAGCCATTTTTAGTAACTTAAGGTGCCTTGCCTAATAATTGCATTCGGTGAGCCATTTTTTAGTAACTTAACGTGCTCTGGCTTGATCACCATAGTACATCATACAGCAAAGGGAATGTGTCCATGTCTGAAAAACAAAACGTGTGCTCTAGCTGGATAGCTGGCGCAGTGTGTGGGAGTATGCAGTGATAGTGCTAGGGTCGCATGTGTGTTGAGTGGCAGTTTATACTCAAGTCAGTCACATCATTTGGTCCCGGCATTTGGTCAAGTGTAAGGACATGATAAAACAACCGTCGTTTTAAAAATAGAATTTACTTCCCACAACTCTTAACTGATGATTTGTTTTAGATGAAAATGGACATGAGCTGTATCTTAAAAAACCTCATGCCTGTATGCAACATAAATTTGGGACACCACAGAAATAGCTATTTAAAATTGCTTTTATTATAAGAGTATTCAAATTGTGACTGTCCAGCTTAAACCAGCCATAACCTCTGGTCAATTTCAACTTTTTACATATCTGCAATTCCATGTTGTAAGGATTAAAATGGCACTTTGATAAACTTTACTCAACATCCACAAGTCAAGCTATGGTCTGCCATGTTTGTCATGGAGTAAAAGATATAACGGAGATGAACACATTAAAAAACAGTAAGCTATTTGATTTTCTGTTGATGGTCCTTCTAAGAAGAGCAATAAATCAAGCCCATGGCCGAGGGAAGTGCAGTGGTGGCATCCCATCCCCCGATTTGACAATGTACAAACAGGTCCACTGAAAAGTACAAAAAGGCCCACAAAGAGAACCTTTTAGGTAAACATAACTACTTAAAGACACTGATATTAGTCAAAGTTTGATCAAGAAGAACATGTTTCTTTCTAAGGCCTTGTACCCATAGGCTGTTCCCATGTGGTGTGTCCCTTGTTGTGTGTTCATTTGTCCCTAATTGGCACACACCAAACACATTTCTAGATTATAAAAAGTAAAATAATTCAATAGTTTACCAAAGAAATTTTTTTAGTTTAATAGTTATCCCATACAATTTTGGACCAAAAACATGATTTTTGGACCTAAGACTCAAAATTACACATGTTGGTCCAAAACATGACCTAACCATCATATTCAGTATGCAAATCCACTTCTAGAAATGCTTAATTTTATTTAGATTTGATAATCTGTTGTTGTGTTACAGAGTAAAAACCATTTCTAAAAACAAAAGGGTTGACAGGGCTCTTAAATCATGAATATTCACACAAGAATCTAGAGCAATTCCATCCTCATAAATGCAAAATGCATTTTCCTCAAAATGTCATTCATCACATACTACTGCATGCATAAGTCAAACAAAGTCTCTATTAATCCACTGCTTAATACAAATGTTCGAATTAACCAAACAAATTGACAGAACAAAAAAACATGAAACCAACGACATAGTTATTAGTCTATAACTTATGTAACTTCAGAAAAAACATATTTAAGATAAATTATCTTAAATAATAGTTGAGTACATCCGGATTGAAATCTTATGCATATTCAATATTCATGTTGACATGATTTGCTACAGAGCAATTATGCATACATTAAATATGTATTAACTGAAGCTTGCGATGAAATTGAAGAAAATGTAACACTGTGACCTAGTTTTAAACCTTTCGTTCACAGCATGTCAGATTTTTTGCAAATTCTTAAGTATTTTGATGATAAAGGAACAAGCATCTTTGATAAAAGTTGAAAGAAGATCTTTTGTTTTAAAACAGAAAGAAGATACCGTGAACACTACAATTTATTTAACTTTGTGAATACTTTATTTAGTAAATTCTGCTGTCATGATTTTTGCAAAATTTGATTTTATAATGTTTTCAAATGTTTGTAATGATACACTGACCTATAAAAACCATTTTGCAGGGCGTCAGGACCAAATGTTTGGTAGCGAAAATTTTGATTCAGAGAATTTCTAGCACCTTGTATTTGGACTTAACTCAAATAGAAGAATATCTGCATAGTTTACACCATGATATCGTTTAATTCTGTCACTAACACAAATTTTGGTTATACAGATGGTTGTTAAAGGTACAATTCATGATTCTGATGTGACAAAAACCTCACCTCCTTTCTAGCTATACAATGTAGCTGTATGCTGAAAATGTCACTTTATCCCAACCATTCGTTTTTAGTTAGATTTACATGCTTTTCAGCATTTTAAAGATTCCCATATGCTTTAACTGTGTTGTAATTACTGTTAGGATCCTGGCAGCTATAGGAAAATGACACATTTTCTCACATTTCTAAAAAAATGCAAGCACAATTGAAAGAATGGTTTGGGATTTGTAACATGTACCGTGCAAATATTCTTACTAGCTAAAAAACTCAACTTTGATAGAAGTGACCTATGGGAAGA
>JXSR01S069990.1:68901-79659 GCA_000969725.1 Ophiothrix spiculata
TAGTTCCCCTTGCTTCTCATGAATCACCCTATTTACATAACATCAAAACTTTGATGTATGATCATGACAAACGCAAATAGAGTTTAGTTAGCCCAACTCATAAAATACCATATTTCCAAAAATTGGTCATTTCAGCTAACGGTCAACTAAAAGTAGATACATTACTGTATTGTAAATCTCTTCACATATTGGTCACACATTCCTTCTCTGAGAAAAAGGACTTAAAGGTAGGTGATATATTAAACAAATAATCATCTTCAAGTCTTCAATTTATTTAACTGCTAGAAGTGACTATTCACTATATATACAGCAGTACTCTGGTCCTAGAGTTGATGACCTATTTTGACATACGGTCATGGTACCGGGGAAGGTTCCCCTACTCTTATTTTGAACAGCCGTAGCTTAGCCCGTGACGTTTTTTTACATCCAACAGTGTGACAGGAACACTTCAGATGGGACCGACGGCTTTACGTGCCCTCCTAAGCACGAAGCAAGTAGAGTAAAGTTTCTTGCTTAAGGAAACAAGGAGACGTGCCAGGACTGGGGCTCGACCCCACAAATGATGTATAGAATGCGATTACAAGTCAAATGCTCTAACCACTTGGCCACGCTCCCCTCTCATCACCTTCAACCATTTTACAAATGTTTAGTATAAGCCATATTAATGTTAAAGGAAAATACTTCTGAAAATTACCTATAAAAAGTAGACTGTACAAAGTGTATTTATTTTTGTAAAACTATAGAAAGATAACAAAAATTCAAAGTACTTTATTTTACAACATGGCATCTAAAATATATAGATGCATGGGACTTTGAAACATACTTTTATATCGGGAAATTTGTGCTATGTAAGTCCCTGTTTGGTCCTCACTGTCACTGCTAACAACACGCTAACACTTCCTTAAAAAGAGTCTTGATTTCTATTAGTTTTGTATAACAAGTTCTTATTCAGGCTCGCTGACATTCTCTATTTCATGGTAACGTATCTCATACATGCAGAGTACGTAAACAAGGAACATGATAAAAGATGAGCCACAAGATACAGTTATACAAGAATGATTTGGGGTCGGGAGATGGGTACAGCATTTACTTTTCTGTTGCAATTTTTCTTTGCATTTCATACTTATATAGATGTAAGTAAACAAGGTGAATGCAGAGAAATTTTTAATGTCATCAGAAACGTAACCTTTGAAGTGTATTCTATCATATTAGTCAGGTTCCAAAATCCAAAACATAAGACAAATGTTTTAAAAACCAAGATAAAAATCCTTTCTCCATTTGATTTTTACCAGTACAGAAACTTTAAACTTGATTTTCTAAGAACTAAAGTATCTGAATCAAGTCGATGCCTTTTACCAATTTGGATGTATCTTTGCAATCAAACATCCAATAACCAAAAGCAAGGTGTCATCTTAAAGCTTAGAATATAATCTTTCAGATGAGGCCAAAAAATAAATTTTTATTTTGGGTCACATATATCCTTAAACCATGTGGATGCATAAATGTGAAGGACACTGAGTGATGCAGGCTTTTCTGCAAGCCCCTTTCTAGCAATCAGGCTATGTAAATGGTTTGGTCAATGACCTGGTATTCTATACTCTATAAACTATGAAGAATACAGTTAAGGGGTTTTCTCAAAGATGCAGTTGCTTACGACTGCAGGAGAATGATTTTTTTCATAAATAGTAAAAATTCAAAAAAAATATTTGCATCCTTTTCACGTACACAAATTTCAATGCACACCGAACACACGCTTTACTAACGTGTTTAGATAATCACGCGCCTCATCGCTGCATAATAAATACACAGGAAATAATGTCCGTTTTTGTCATTTTTCTTGAAAACTAACACGGTGACCCTATTTTTTTAATTTAAGTATTTCAAAGTACGCAAAAAATGATTTAACATATTATGTAAAACTTAAAAAAAATCAATGGAGTAATTTATTATTTTACAAACACATAATGATGAACTTTTTTGAGCTTTCCCTATACTTTGTATGGTACATCGGTGATTTTTATGGAAAATATGTACCTTTTTGGAATACCTGTATCAAAAAAGCGAGCACCATGACCTATATTTTTTATTTTAGATTTCTTATCAGCACAAATATAGCCTTGCTCCCAGGCGTGAGGTTGTATCCCCTATAATTCCAATATCCAATACATGCAAGGCCTGCTTCCCATTTCTTTAATTATTCTCACTACCCAATGTATATGATGGCATTTCATTAGGTGGGTATGCTAAAAAGGTGGTGTTGTTACATTTTTTCGTTGGTTCTCGAACTTAATTTGATGTAAATTCACTATTCCTTGACCAATTGACTTGTTTAATGTTTCATTTGAAAGCTTACACTTTCTGCTATCTGTGGCAGTAATCTGGCCTTCATGGGTTACATAATTTAGGAAAGACAGTGTTTTGAACTTGGCAGTACAAGGGTGGTGGTGCCTAAGGATGCGGTGCCTACGGATGCGGTAGATACCCAAATTGAGACAATATCGCCATTTTGGAAGGTTTGACACTGCTGGAACATTCACAAATGGATTCTGTGACCTCAAATACATACAGATAGTCATTAACATGGCTAAAATTTGGTATATAATTACAGTAATTGGCAAATTTATCATTTTTAGACCTTCCTCAGATCCCCTCCCCCTCAAATCAGTTTTTTGGGCAGAACTTACTCATTTTTTGTCCGATTTTGACAAATTTGGTGTCAAAATGTTCAGGGGATCAAGCTGCATCAAATAAGAGTTAAGACAGAATGATTTGATATGTGCCATTTTCCCCCTTGTATAGCCCGCCTCTAATTAATTGAAGGTCATTAACACCAAGCCCCTAAGGGGTCTGTTTCAAGTTTAATGCATCACAGTAACTATTAAATTGTTTAAAACACATCCTGAAAAAATAAACTGTTTACCATTAATCATTCCAATTTATGACTTGTTTTAGTAAAAACGAGCAATTTTGAGTAAAACACATTTGAAAATTACAGTTTGCATTGCGGTCTATGGAGTAATTAACCTTAATTAGTCCTTTATGCCAAAACAAAAGTGATATTTGGCTAAAAAGTTACTTGGATTGAAAGAGATCAATAATATCAACATCATATCAAACAATTGTTTTTTTGACCATTATGACCATGTAACACATTTTTGACCCAGCTCATGAAATGCCACCATATGGTATACAGTTAAATCAATTGTAATACCTCCCTCTGAATTCAGTTTCCTACTCACTCTAGTTGCTTGGTAGGAATAAGAGACACATAACAGTCACATAATACATTTGCTTGCTAACAAAGTTCACATATGGGAATGTAATGTGGTTGGACTTATGGTCTAATTGGATTAATGAACTTTAACTACTTTGAGGTTCTATGGTCCATTGTTAAATACCAAAATAGAAAGTTTGAAGGAACTTTATATGCAAACAGTGATGATTTTTTGTTTCTCCCTACAATTCGGGACTTTTGTGAGAATTAAAGTAGGCCTATATTGGATACCTGTGCATATATAGCATATTTAAGCATGGACAGTGGAAATATAACTTTCACAGAAAACTGAATATTTTGGAGAGAGTACAGGACAACAGAGACTTGGAGCAAGTCTACACAAATAAATCTACCAAATACTAATTTTTAAGAAAATCAATGAAGATTTTGCATCTTTTGCAACAATCACGACCCTGATACGAGATCCATAGCATATCCCTTGTATTCTACAACATTGTGAACTGGTGGTTTTGTATTGCATAAGAGACTAGTAATTATTGATTAGGACCAAATCACTGCCTATTATTGAATTTTATGCATGGATTTTTAATGATTTTGGTTAAATGTTGACTAATTTTATTGCAACCACAAGGACAAAATTTGAATATAAATTCATTTGAGTATTCAGCAAGATTGTATGTTGTTATATGATTAAAAATATGAACAAATTTATTTCCCCGTATGGTCATATTGGTTTATGTGCATTAATCGGCTGCTTACTACTCACTGCATACTTCAAGGTCAAATCTGATTTCAGAGTGTCTGTCATGGTGGTCGTATGACCAGCGTGACATCAAACATTTTAAGTGCGCAAACTTGACCTTGTCACATCTGGAAATTTTTGCGGCAAGCATGACAAGCCCATATATCGCTTACCCTGTCGTGATGGTCGCAACAACACAATATTTTGAGTTGGAATAATTCAACTTCTCTTGCATCAGACCATCGCGACAATATGCAAATGTGTGGTGCTACACTACGACAACTCAAAATTGCAAATGCTTGGACGCCTGCCGTAACTACAAGCTTGGTCGTCTGCCAAAAGGACAGCTACTCTGAAACCACCTTTATGGAGTAGGCTGCCTTAAAAAAAAGTAAACAAAAAACAAAACAAAACAGGGAGCTAATTAGTGATGAGGATGTTGAGGATGCTGCTCTCTGCCCGTGGTCCAGACAAAGCACTTTTTGTAACTGCTCGTACAAAGTATTAGGACCGCAGCCTTACATGTTTACATTCATAAGTGAACTGTGGTCGGAAGCATTTTCAAATTAAAAATATAAGATTACAAATGAGAGTTATCTAATCATTGTTGAAATTGAGTTTTTGGTTTATACTCACTTTAAATTGAAGTTTTGTTTATAATCATTTTCTAGGTGCATAACACAGTGTTTACTGATTTAACTGGTATAAACCTAAAAAAATGATGTTAAGAAATTGAAAAGGTAATGGTTATTCATAATAAAAAAAATATGGTAACCTAATTGATAGATATGTTTATATGTTCATGTTTTTGTTATTGCCTGAATATGAACAACACTAGTTTTAGCAGTGCTGTAATCCAAATTCAATGTGCACAAATTTATCTTTGCATAAAATGTTAACAAAGGTGAATGGAGTTGGTCCTTCTATCAAATTATCATATACAGTATTCAAGATGGGCCACAATAATGTATTTTAAATTTAGCAATTTGAAAAACAATTTTGAAATATTTATTTTTCTTACTTATTCCCCTTCCCAAGAAACAAACAAACAAAAAGCCCTAATAACATCTTAAAATTATATGAAGATGTATGTTCTCATTCATCCAGTAGAAGTAAATAAGTGAAGTAAATAAATCTAAAACTGGAACTGCAACGTCGTACAGTTGCAAAGTAAGTTCCAGTTTTAGTTTTATTTACTTCACTTTACTTAAAATTATATTACATCATACAGCATTTTGCATTAGAAGGGGCAATTCATAATCCACTTTTCATCCTCAAGGTCACGTCTATCAAAATTGAGTTTCTAAGCTAGTCATTCTTTCAAATGTGCTTTTTTTTTTGAAAGTGCAAAAATTTGTCATTTTCTAATAATTATTCTAGGAGCCCCAACAGTAGTTACAATGCAGCAGCCTATGGAGATTTTTAAAACACTGAAAAGCTTGTAACTTGAAAATGAATTGTCAACATCAAGTGAAATTTCCAGTATACATTTAAGTTAATTGTACTCTTCTTTTTATTTAGCTAGAAAAGATATGAGGCTGAATATCACATCAGAATCATGAATATAACACAAGTGAGGTGTAGGATTGTGTTCCCATTCAATGGCAATACTCCATTCATTTTTTTCAAGAATGGC
Source organism: Ophiothrix spiculata (assembly GCA_000969725.1). Lineage (NCBI taxonomy): Eukaryota > Metazoa > Echinodermata > Ophiuroidea > Amphilepidida > Ophiotrichidae > Ophiothrix > Ophiothrix spiculata. The sequence goes on from JXSR01S069990.1 coordinate 74,515, forward strand.
GCTATTCTACCAATAGATACAATACTGTACCTTGATGTTTAACACCTTGTTCCATCAAGAATATCCTTAAACACTGGAAACTGTTACCATTATGCAACACGCAACACAATATGTCTGAACAAACAGTGAAGGACATTCAACTATGAGATCTCAATGTGTGGCTGGCACAAACTCACGCAAAGTAAATATCTCACTTCCCACTGTCCATAACTATCACTCAGATGACCTAATAAATAGTGACTGCCGTTCATTATGCCACTTGTATGTATAGAATTCTCTACAAATGGTAGTTTATTGTGGATGCATTTTTGTGGTTTCCAGAATTAAACCACAGTACTGTTTTGACAAACATTACATTTTGTTTAGAATTATGTTGTATAACAAGTAAAAATGATTTCTTTGGGCTACTTAAAAAATAAAAGATGTAAGTTATCCAAGATTTCCATAACATCTATATAAATACTGATCAAAAAAAAAATAATGACAAATTCTAAAATTAGGTTTTGCAACAAGTACAAATGATTTCTTTGGGCTATGTAAGATATTTAAGATTTCTATAACTTCCATTTATTGACAATACAGTAAAATGAACAATTCTATAAAAACACTGACAAAGAAGGGAGCGTGGCCGAGTGGTTAGAGCGTTGGACTCGTCATCACATGAAATACATCTGTCGTGGGGTCGAGCCCCAGTCCCGGAATGTCTCCTTGTTTCCTTAAGCAAGGAACTTTACTCTACTTGTTCCTGCTTCGGAAGGCACGTAAAGCCGTTGGTCACATCTGAAGTGTTCCTGATACGGGCTATTCGAAAAGAGTAGGGAAATGTTGACTATACCTTCAATTTCAAAAGTATATCATTTCTCTCTAGGACCAGAGAGCTTCGTGTTTGACTCCATTTGGAGTGTTGCGAAGTATATAAAGCAGAAGCAGCAGCAGAAGGATACTGTGAAAACAAATTTATATTTTCTGCAGTTATGATTAAGGTTATAATTCCACAGGGTGCATGCAATGGCCGATACTATCCACTTTAGAATCACCGTATTATTCATAAGCAAATTATCAAACAACTGTTTTTGAAATTTCCATTTTCATAAGAGGTTAACACTTTGCTACATTAAAAGTATCCGATGTATTTAAACTCTTTTCTACGTAACATAATATGGCTTGGCAAATTCAACTATGAGATCTCAATGTGTGCCTGGCACAAACTCGCCAAAGTAAATATCTCACTTACCACAGTCCATAGCTATCACTTAGATGACCTAATAAATAGTCACTGTCATTCACCTAGACATTTTCAATTCCTTATGGACATGTGACTGTATAGTGTAAACAGATCATTTGCATGTTTCACTTTTCTCACTGCGTGATGCATCAAATTGTCATGCGATGCTATGATCATATCTACCACTGCATTATGTAAGTTTACAGGAAATAAAAACATCTAATTTCTTACGTGACCATCCACCTCAAAGCTTGAGCAACATTGGGAGTTCACGGCTAATAACAAAACCATTTACACAGGTTTTATTCGTTCGTGTAACCATGTAAACGTATAAAATCATACAAATTCCCCGCAGGGCCAAATTCACACAGCTAGTACAGAGCGCCCCAAGAAGGAGCATTCGCACAGGGGACCAATGGCTTAACGTGACTTCCGAACCACTGAGCAATTAGAGTAAAGTTTCTTGCCCATGGAAACAGGGAGACGTAAACTACCGGGCCTGGGGCTCGAACCCACAACCTCTGTATTACAAGACCCGTGCTCTAATCGCTCGGCCACGCTACGCTCTCTCGGTGATGGATAAGCATAGCCTGGGTGGAAAAAGTGGTTATACTGTAAAGGGTAAATACTATGTTTTTAAGGATTTTTTTGCACTTGAACAAATCTAGCTGACCAAATTTAACCAATACACATAAGGTATATGAATTCAACATCACTTTCCTCAACTGTCACGGCATTGCCCTCTACATCACCTAGTTGTTGATATGTGCCTTTGCAATTTAATTCTTGTTCATTTGTATTCATTGGATTCAACTTTTACTAGGCTTTTATTCTAGCTGCTTTGTTGCAAAATTACCTGATTGTATTGCTCCCCATATTCAAAATCTCCATGACAAAAGAGAGGCAAAATGCACGCTACTCCCAGATGTAGGGGTGGCACTGTATTCATCTTATGAAGCAACTACTGAACTGCTATAAACAATAATTTGTTTGTTTGTTTGTTTACCTTGGTTGGTCCGTGATGGACACATGCCATTAGATCCATGATGAACTCATGGTCTCTGCTTCCAAGCTCATACAAAGGTACCAACCTGGATAACTTGACCATATTCAGGAGACTGCCTTATCATACATCCACACAATCTTGCTAAAGTAACAAGTTTTTCATTAAGAAAATGTGTTAGATTCGTAAATATTTGAGTACTTTTAAGTACTCAAAGTACCCAAAGTACCCAAGTATTATGTTTAAAACAAAATACTTGAGTATTTAATAAAAGTCAGTAGTAATGACTGTATAGAATCCAAGGTCAATAACATTGGATACAGATTTCACAAAGCTAAAGCAATACTTATTACAAAATTTGGTTCAAAAATAGATTTGAGTAAAACTTACAAATTTTACAAATGAAGATTCTTGATTAACAAACGACATCCGTATGCATGTTTCTCAGAATCTGTATTGTGAGGAAGAAAATGCATTAATGCATGTGTAGCTCCTATACATGTGGAATTAAAGGTATTAGCCAAAATTCCACATATGAATATGAAAACTCATAAAAAACTTTTTTTCCCATAAGGTGTCAAATTTCCATAAGGTGTCAACCCCGGGGTGTCAACATATACCAATCAGATTGGCTAGTGAATGTAGCTAAAAATCAAATGTTATGATTGGCATCAAGTCTAATGCTACAGATTCAATAAACCCCCTCCTCCTGAAATTGGTTGCTTAAAAGCAAAATAACCAACATTGAATTGAACCCTTTGAACCCTGACCATTCCAAGTGTATCTGTACAGCTGACCCTGGCCAACCCAAAAACTTATAACCACAAAATAAACTTACTTTGAATTTGATGTGTCTTGTGTTTTTTTTTCATTTTACAATCATTCAAATTGTTCTAATAACAAGCATTCAAATAAAACTATTATCCAAACAGTATTCAACATTTACATTGTAGTGTATGGGCGTATATGGAAGCTATATTTGTGAAAATTGCGATCGAATTCATTGAAAATCTGGGGAATTATTCACTTCTCTTGTGTACATAAAATCAAAATGACCTACCAACCAAGAGTTCAATTGTGATAGCTCACACCGAAAGGGGGTACTTTGCAGATGATATCAATTTTGATTTTAACATTTCATCTGTTGCAGCATTTTCAAAGCTTTAAAATGACACCTTACTTGTTGAAATTGATCAAGGCGATCAAATTTTACAACAGAAAATCTGCTGGAAATTCTTCTTCTTATTTTTTTTTTTTGCTGCCTATTATGTTTCTTGGAAGTGTTATGTCGCAAAGTCCCCCTTTTCGGTGTGAGTCATCACAATTATTCATTGATGTCTTCTGATATAATCAAAACCAGTAGAAATTGTAACTACCCACACCAGTAGACAGGCTCATCGGGTTTCTCACACGTGTTCTAAAAGCCGGTAAACCGGCTCATCAGGTGTTCGGTACAAGTGCACGTGTGCCGGTATACCAGTTCGTAGGGTTCAAAGGGTTAACCACAATGTCATACTATTCATATCTGATAATCATGTGTCCACATACACAAGCTACAAAAAGTCCAATTTAGTCTATCATAGCTATACAGAATGCAGTGGATGAGCTCCCCTACGTCACTCATATTCATACATATTCCTAAAGACACAATGCATAGCCTCTTTGATTTATGCATATGGGGGAAGATAACTTCATATGTGTATGTATGAGATAAACTCATCATTCATCGCTAAGTAAAGGGAGAGGAAAAACAACGGTTAATTCATCTCGAGAATGAGACGGGATAACGAGTTTGCATACAATTAAAGCAATAAGAGCAAATCTTTAAATAATGACTTTATGTAAGTGCATATTGTAGAATTTAAGTTACATGCTTAAAAGAGGTAAGCTTATATGTAGTCAATTTTATATAATTGTAAATCTATAATCAAAAAATATAAGGCCTTTGTTGAGTAATATTCAAAATTGATGAGTACTTTAGTAAAAACTCAGGTATTAATATATATATACATTTATCAAAGAAAAATGATATAGCACTGCAAGAGGCAGTGAATTAAGTCACTTGGCTTTGACAAACTGAGGGCTCACTATACGTAAGACTAATAGTGAATGTGAAATAATATGAAAACTGGCTGTCATACAAATTTATGTTGGACAAATCAAAAGATAAGAATTGGCAAAGAAAAGTGTGTAATTAATCTAAATTTAAGACAAATACATTACTATACAACCATGATACCATATCTAAACATCAAGCCACATGTTTTCTTCAAGAAAAAGGTTTTTGCTTGACACATTCTTAAAATCAGAAAGACTCTAATAAGGTCAACATAATTGTTTGTTTCAAACTGTAGCTAGTGACATTGACAAGCTGTACACTAGTATGTCACACATTTCTGTGTACGCAGTTATGGTGACCTTTGACCTTTTGATTTGACTACCGTGTAAATCCTATGGGATAGCGGCCATCTTGGATTGGCGCTCATGGATGGTGAGCTATTGTACCTCTGGTATTTATGTCTCCGCGTCCCACACTTTCAGAGTCTTCAAAACCGGTTAGCTGGAAAATTGGCGTACATTGATCAAAGCAAGTCGGAATACAAGCTACTTGAAACGCAGATACGGTTTGCGCGTGCAACAAAATGCACACGCTGTATATACGTCAAGTGAAGATTTTATGCGATCTGCCTGGATATTGGGCCAAACTCCAAATTCATCAGGAGGTACAACCCTTACCCAAATCACTAACCTTTTGTTACTACCTTTCCTTAACATTTAGCAATCAGTAAATTTAAACCTTTAAAGGTTAATATGCACATATTAAACCTAATGGTAAATTTGAAAGGTTAAGGTTAAGAAAAATGCTAGTTAACCTTATATAGAGGCGAAATATTTAAATGAGCTAAACCTTGAAAGG
>JXSR01S069990.1:81755-94529 GCA_000969725.1 Ophiothrix spiculata
GGTAATAAGGTTAAGAAAATATGTATGTTAACCTGTAAATGTCAATGAAAGACTAAGAGAAGGCTATCTTAACCTTTCCATTGGGTAAGGGAATAACTCTGCTCATGAGCAACACAAGATGGCACCTTATCCCGATTCCCCTATAAAATTCCTTGAGCCAGACACTCTCAGGAAAGCTGGGCCAAGATTATTTTACAGAGGGAAGGGTCAAAAATTGGTGCAGAGACACAAAATGCGCATCTTAAATTTTTCCATGTACCAAATGCAAAAATGTGAAAGGTCATATCAGGGGTCACAGACAGGTAAATTAAAGACTGCGGTAAATTACCGGTAAATTATGGAAAATTACCGGTAAATTAAGTAAAATATAATAATCAGAAAAAGATGAAAAAAAATCAGAAAAATAAAAAACCTGTTATATTTTACTTATTTTTCGGTAACGTACCGGTAGTTTACCATATAAACCAACCGGTATATTACCAATTTACATCACTGGAGTTTTCATAGAATGACTAGTCTATAAGAGAAATATTTAATTTAATATTTAGTGTCTTAATAACTTTTGAAACCCTTCATTTTTATATCAATTTCCCTCTGTATATACTTTCATTACTACTGAACTCCTTATTGCCCTAGTTTAACAGAGTGCCACCTGGTGTCCTGATGATAGCCACATTACTGACAAAACAAATGGCAAAGGCAAAGGGGAAGATTAAGAGGATGGCCTGTATTGCACAGGTCGGAATGCCCATCTCTTTTTTGAAGCAATTGTGCCAGGCTCCTCAATTTCTTTGCGGTGAGGGGATCGCCACACCTTCTTTTAATGAGTTTGTTACCTTCACAGCATTGATTGAGGAATGCCGATACCCATTTGACACCTGGGTCGAGGAGCACATTAGGATAAGTATCTTGTTCAAGGACACTACACATGCCGTTTACTGGATTCATATATTCTCACATATATTCATAACATATGGGATAACATGTCTAAAGCACCGGGCCCATTACCATACATGGGTCACTTTTTCAAGAATGACGGGGCTTAAACTTCAATAAACATAAAAACCACTTCCTATGAAAAGAGTGCCATGAGTGACCCAACTGTAAAAAGAAATTTTACCTCTTGTAACACAGAGTGAAGTATTCCTGTTAAAAGAGTGAATTTTGTAAGCGCTATGATACTTATGTGAATAGCGCATCTAAATGCCCTCTTGTTGTTGTTGTATAGACAACATTTTCACAACTTCTGGTGACCAGATCATAGCTGGCCTATTCTTTTAAATGTTAAACAAAGGTCAAATATGGTCATTTCCCGGCAAAATTAATGGATAGCTCTTAATTGTTCTCACCTTATTTTTCTTCAAGATTGTGACATAAGCTTGCATTTAAGGTGAATTTTTATATGGGTTTATCAGCTTGATTTTGTGAAAGTCCATTTCAAAGTGGCGTCTGCTAATTCAGCCAAAATTGCACAGTATTTCTAGTTTGCATGTGTGGAGGAATGCAAAGAAAAAGGTCAAAAGTCAGCCAAACCATGAACTATGGGCATTGTATATGGTCAGATGCTGGAGAAAGAATTAGGAAAAAATATTTAATCAAAAAACAATGACCAATCGAGGGTATAATTAAATTTTTCCCACTCGTTTTTAGGATTTTGACAGTGGTTGGTTTTCAGCGCTACTTTTAACATTTTGTGAAGTGCATCATTAATGTCAGTAAAACCCTCATGCAGCACTATTAACATTTCCAAATAACCTCAAAAGTAAATAACCTGTGCATAATGACTTCCAATATACGGTAAGGCATTCATAAGGCACATCCACACCATCGGACGTAAGTCTGTTTGAAACTGGTATTAAAATACACCAGAAGTAAGACCGGACGTAAGTTGTGGTGAGAACGGTGATCGGATGTAAGTTTATCGGACGTAAGTCGGACTTACATTTTACTCCTGCTAAAGGCTGTGTCACACATCACCGTACTGTGCGAATAACGTACTAATCACGTACACTGTTTGGTAATCGATATACATGTATTTCAATGACCAAACCAGTGTACGTTATTAGTTCGTTATTCGTACGTTTCATGATGTGTGACAGAGCCTTTAAGGGCAGGAGTAACTGCATTTACGTCCGGTATTAAAGTTACACCCGATGCGTGTAAACAGCTATCGGCTGTAAATGTTGGATACTTCACATTCTTTTAGTATCCCATAGGCCTATATTACTGCATCCATTGAATCTCTTCACTTATCTTTCTAATCTGTACAGATTTTTGTTCAATCATTCCTTTTACCAGTGCCAATATCAGACTGGCCGATACCAACATTCCTATTTCAGACATTATCCATCAACTCGACCACTTCAAGGACCTTATTTTTTGTGACTGATTATACTCGTTAATACTATTTTACAATGAATCTTATATATGATGTTTCTCCCCATGCTTGGGTTACGTAGAGTAAAACCCTACCCCCATAAATAAGGGGTTTACCTCCGATGACGTAGCAGTCGGGTGTAAACAACTGCTAAGTATTGGACGTAAAATAATTTTTCAGCATTGTGAGGACGTGAACCACGAGTACAATGTAGCGGAAATAATTAATCGGATCACCATTACGGTAGTAAGTTAGTACCGGTAGTAAATACGAAGGTGTAGACACAACTATAGCTCATTATGAATATAGCCAAAGTTACCAGAGTCTTTTTTGTGCATAAAATATGTCTTTTGTGTTGATCCACAGTGGTCAAAAAGATCAGTAATCAATACACGAAAGTCTTAATTATATGACATAATTTAAGACATAAGACATAATTACTGTTACTGATTCAAATAAAATAACAATATTTATACTACCTTATTCTACCGGCAGCCTTCTGCCTGTAAAAATCCGAACATCCAACCAGACATAAATGTTGACATTTGTAAACACAAAGTCTACCACAATGAATAATTTAATATCTCATATCATACATATAGTCTTTAGCAAAACACTTGCACAGCAAATACAAATAATTTCAATATCATGTTGCATGTTTGACAGGATAAGAGAAGACAGTAGAGCAGACAGAAAAAGCTCACAAACAAATGTTGTAAATAGAGCATGGAATCTTAAAGGGAACCAGTGATTGAGGTTTTGTACCTCCTGTTTTTCTTTCTTTCTTTTTCTTTTTTTGGTGTGTGTGTGTGGGGGGGGGGGGAGAATAACCATTAGTTCATTTATTCTTTTTAGTATAAAGCTTTGCGTTCATACACAGACGATTTCCACCATGTGGTTACTTAACAGTACCTTTGTAGAGAGTACTCACACAGTACAAGGTGCTTATTTTCTAGCTGTATGTTCCATGTCTCTGTGTCACCTCCTTATTCTATTTTACAGACAAAGCTAACTAATAAAGACTGTTCACTGAATGCCAGCTTCATCATTTCCTACATCTAACCATTCATCACAATTCATGACAAATCCAGAATTAGCCACAAAGTTTTATTTTCTTTCATTATGAACATCAACATCTGTGGGAACAACAAGGAGCAAAACTTCCTTTATAAATATATACTTTATTCTGAACCACGTAAGCAAACATGCTTCAGCTGCTTCAAAATCACTAAAATTTACACTAATACTGAATAAATTAAATTAGAATTTCTAAGGACCACCATCATTTCCATATCAACCACTTTATGCAAACAAGAGATTGTCTTCAGAAAATTCAAAAACAATTTAGAGAGACTTTAAAAACTTTACAATAGGACTATTTTGCTATTGCCATTAACCCCAAATCACCCAGATAAATGATTAAAATTTATTTTACCGTTTATCGATATATTTGAGCATAATCTTGAAAATCACACACTTATGTTTTTGCCATTATTGACATGCCCATCCCCTTTAATTTTATACTTCTCCAAACGAGAGTTGCACAAGTAAAATATCATCATTCAAAAGAAAAATAATTCAACCTATTACACATATTGAATAATTCAAGCAAAAAAGGATCCCTTTTACAACAGCAACAATGTAAGACGCAAAATAACAAAGCTTCCTGACTACATAAATATGCCATGATTTATTTTCCATTTTTTCCTTACTACTTGAACTTTCTGCTGCCCTAGTTTTATAAAGTTCCATTAAGCATGTAAAGTGTGACTTGGTTACACTTATGAGTGCCCCATTCTGATCTTACAGACATGAGTAGATTGAAAAACATGAGATACTTCACTTCGATTTACTCTCTTATATACAAGAGAAATAATTGATTAAATTGTTCAGTAAATATAATCTTTATAAAACAAAATAAATCAAGACAACTACTTAATATCGAGAAATTTCACTTTGACTTCAAAGTAACTTCGATACAATGAAAATAATTGATTAAAATGTTCTGTAAATATAACCTTTGAATACTGCAGTTATCAAAGTAAGCTTTAGATTGAATTAATGGTAACTCAATAATTAGATAAATAAAAGTGTTCATCCTAATTATATCAGATATGCTACTAAATTCAAAGAGGTGATTCAGGAATTATCTATAAAACATAGAGAGTAACTCAGAAGTTAAATTTGTTCACTAATCCTGACTAGACAATGAACGTCAACTTTCACCATATTTTAAAACAAAACTTACCCCTTGTGGGCACGTATAGTCTGGTACAGTGCAGGACTCATGATCGGAAGGTTGTGAGTTTGAGCCCGGCTAGTGCCAACATGTTGTGAGAATTACTTTATCACACTTGCCTCACAAACCGAGCGTATTGGGGAGCTGTTTATTGGGGAATATCACAACCTAAGTGCTGATAGGTCTGCGCCTTTGGTCGCAAATGGCCTAGTTTAAGGTCAAATGGTTCTGACAATTCCCTTGTTACAGCGTAATATTACAGGTCAACGCTTTGTATCCACTGGAAAAGGTGCAATATTGATGGAAAAGAACACAATTTTACTCATATTGGGTGCTTTTTTCTGCAAATTTTCCCAAAATGGCAAAGATGAAAACTACCCGATCGCTATACCAAATCTTAATTTTCCCAAAATCATCCAATTTATGAAAATTGGGTACTTTCATTTGAGACGAAAACAACCTGATCGCTATACCAAATCTGTGAAAACCCATCCCCAAAGGCAGGCACATGTACGTATACCTTGTCAATGTAATTACCCCCCGGGACTTTAACTCTCTAACTTCTTACAATCATGAGTGCCCCATCCTGGTCTTACAGGCATGAGTATTAACTTGGAGATTCTTCATTTCAGTGTATCTCTTTTTATACAAGAGATATAATTGATTCAATTGTTCAATAAATATAATCTTTACAAAATTAAATAAAACAAGACAAACACTTAATATCAAGATATTTAACTTTGATTATAACTAACTTTGATACAATGAATATATTTGATTGAAATGTTCAGTAAATATAACCTTTGAAACTAACATTTTACAAAATTAGCTTTAAATAAAATAAGCTTTGATACAATGACAATTATAATACACTCTGCGTTAAGTACGCATTTAAATTGTAAATCTAATTGGACAGTTGGTAACTTATACTTACATTCATTAATCTCGTCAAATTGCACGCTGCGTATCACATGGTGCGTTGTACAATTCCATGTACGGGTATGCGTAACATACTCGCGCTTGTATGGCAAGTTTCATTTTAAAAGAAAGGTAAATCTAAATTACAATGAATAACATGGGAGGATGGATGGTTGTATTTTCTATGTTTTATTGAAATGGCAAACACATTTTATTCTTATCATTGTCGTGTACTAATAAGATAAATAACTGCTCTTTACTTGGTGCTTGTGAAATTATACAAAAATAATGCACCTTGTTGAAGTCGAAGTTATCCAACTCACTCAGCTGCTCCTTATAAGTGTGGAAAACTCCAACTTCAGCACGCGGAGCATTACTGTTGTACAATTTCACTCACGTCAAGTAATACGCAGTTATTAATCTATAATTAAAATGTATTGTAAATAACAACCTTTATAAACACCAGTTGTTTAAGTTACTTTAAGGTTTAATTAGCAGCAAATGAAATATCACAAAAAATTGTCAAACCTCATCATGTTCAATCTTATTTCAAACGGGCATTCAAATGGGTATTTCGGGGATTATCTATAAAACAGATTCTATATCATTTTTAATAATCCTAACTTGACAAAGCAAGTGAATTTTAACCATATTTTTAAACAAAATGTACTCCTTGATATATTCATTCAAATTTTGTATTTGTTTTACTAGTTTGATAGAAACTTATGACAAAAAAACAAAACAAACAACAGAAAAAACATTCTTTAAACAACAACCAAAAAACAAACAAACGAATAAACAAATAAAACAAGACTGTAAGCAAATCAACCATCTAATTCATCAATTATATTCAAATTCCAAATTAGCACTAACTGAAAGGAATACAGTCAACTTATTATGCATACTGAATAATTCACGCAACAAATTACACCCTTTTACAACAGCAGCATTTCATAATAAAGCAACATACATCCTGATCTACATTCTAGCTGAATATTCCATGATTCATTTTTCAACTATTTCTTCTAGTTTACTACTTGTACTTTCCATTGACCTAGTTTTTTTAAGTGCGACTTGGTTACACTCATGAGTGCCCATCTTGATCTTACAAACAGGAGTAGATTGAAAAACAAGGAAACATTCTTGATTTCAATTTTCCCTCTTCTATACAAGAGGAAATTATTAAATTGTTCAGTACATATATGTAAAAACAGTGAGAACAGCACCAACTGACCAGCAGGATATGGATCACGATAGATTCCAAAGATTTGTATTATCAATGGGAAATAGATTAAAAACAATTAGTATATCAACATCAAAAGGGGTACATTCAATACTAAAAATGTAGAGACCAATATTTTGGACAAATAAACCTGTTCTTTAACAAGGAACATAAAAACCCAAACTATCAACACAACAACAGAGACATAAGCACTGATTAGTCAAAAAAAGAAAACCTTTACAAAATTAAATAAAACAATACAACAACTTAACATCAAAACATTTAATCTTGATTATAAGCAACATCAATACAATGAAAATAATTTTATTTAAATGTTTTGTAAAAATAACCTTTACAAATTACTGTGATCAAAGTTGGCTTTGTACAGAATTAGTGATAAATAAGATAGATGAAAGTTTCTAACCTTATCATATTACATGTGTAAATTCAAGGAATAATTCAATTCAAATGAGTGATGTTTCATTCATTCATTCAAAATTTATTCCAATATCAAATAAATGTACAAACAATCAGATTCAGGTATAATCTATAAAATGCAAAGAGAAACTTTGATTCTACTTCATTGTCATTAATTCCAATTTCAACGATTCACTGTATCTTCTTTTTTTTCCTTCTTTTTTTAATATAAAATGCTGAAGTGAACAATAGCCCATGAAGAATAGAAAGAAAAGACCATCATAAGATGAACTGCACTATGATAGATATCTCCATGGCCTAATCAGTGGTTCACAGCAAAAGGAGAACTGGAGTGCTGGGGAAAGCTTTAAACACATGACATAAGATATGCATAGACTCTCCTTTTAAAGGGTGTCACACCATTATCAGAGATGTCACCGACGACACTATCTGGCAAGTTATTCCATATATTCACGGCTGTGTGGATTAACGTCCGGCCAGTGGAAACAGCTCTGGATACAGAAATGGCAAGAGTATGGCAAGGCATGGACAGACTGGATCGGGTGGCTTTTCTGATAATATGTCGCTGAGGAAGCAGATCTCAAAGACTGGTGTGCATTTTGTATAGGACTGCAGCTGCTGCCACCTGACATCTTTAGTGGAGCGAACAGATGTTAAGTTCTAGTCTGGCATCATCCTCATCCACACCAGTGCCTTTCTCTGGATGGAATCTAACAATCTGAGTGTTGTTGGGCTGGCACTTATCCAGGAAAGTAATGCTATTCCATAACACTTCAAACTTGTGCCTTATTGATTGTTGCTCTGCCTCTTTGGTCAAGTTTATTGGCCACTCTCCTCAGGGCTCCGAGCCTTTGTCCAGCACTTGAAGCAATGTTGGAGATGTGCTTTGACCAGATTAGTTTGCTATCAATGGTTATTCCCAAAATCTCCAGCTCATTCATCTGTGCCAAGGTCGTATCACCAAAGTCTGGTTGGATTTCTTTTCCTAGAGATAGTCATCGCCTTGCACTTTGATGGTATAAATGTGACCTTACACCTGTCAGCCCAGATCCTCATCCTCTCAAGATCTTTGTTCAGATTTGCTGTAACAGCCACAGGATCATCAGTTGATTTGATTTCGCAGAACAAGGTCGAATCATCTGCGTATAAATAGAGTTGATTTTCACACTGGTTGGTCAAATCATCGATGAAGATGGAGAAGAATGGTCCTAAAATTGATCCTTGAGGAACTGATCTTTTATACCGTTGGTGATTTGTAATGAATCCACAGTTGATATTCAAATTAGTGCGTCACGCATGGTACAGCGTTTACAGAAGTGCGTCTACACAGCGTCTACACAGTACACATAAGTCGTTGCACTACTCATCGAGCGTCGGGCACATAATATAACGTGCAAAAGCCTGGTGCTTGGGAAAAATTAATAACGTCAAAGCAGCAAACCATTACAAGTAGTAATTTTAGTTGAAATTAAACATAATAACAAGTTTGAAGTCTTTTCTTTGAAAAAGAAATTAGTATCAGAAGAAAACTTAAGTGCAAAGGCTATTTTATGACACAAAGTCCATATGTAAGAATATTCAAATGCGATTTTCTCGTAATGCGTCTTTCGTCATATAGAACAGTATGTGATGTGACCGACAAAATAACAAACATCCTGAACTAGATATAAATATTCCATGTTTTCTATTTATTTTCAAAGACTCTTTTCTCACATCTTGAACTGTCAATTTCTCTGAATGTTAAAAGTTCAATTACATGTGCCTTGGTTACACTCTTGGTTACATGAGTACCCTCTTCTGATCTGACAGCCATGAGTAGATTGCCAAACATGAGATTCAGCACTTCAATCTAACCTCTTTAATATAAGAGGAGAAATTATAAAATTGTTTACAATTTATTATTATCTTATGTATGTATATCTTATTGTTATCCTCCTAAATTAGATTTGTAACTGTGTTTTAAAAGAAAGTTGATAAATAAAAATGATTTGAATTTATATACTAAAGATTGACTATCTAACCAACAAAATTACAAGCAACACATTATTCTGCTTTTCTTGGGTGAGCTCGTGAAATATATATTTTAAATAAAAAATGGTACCACTTTTATCCCCAAGATGTTGCTGACAATTTGCAATTTGATATTTGTAGTCATGACTTCCTGCATAGTGACTTATTCCATCAGATTATAAATACTTTGCATACAAAACATCTTTTAAAAACTACATAAAAAACTCAAGATTCTCTTGTATTCAGAAAATTTTGCAAAAAACCCCCAATCTTGTCAATGACAAATGACAGTTTGAATCAATTTTGACTAAAAAACCAACCATGCAAAGGTTGTTTGTTTCTTTCTTTCTTTAATGAAGCTATATTTAACCTACATTTTGCAAAATGAATGAGCGCTCCTACCATTAACCCCGTTCTCCTTTCATTTATATGTCCTGGTTAAATTGAACCTCATGGTATTTCCTGGAGTGTCTGATTGATACAATGTAAAGCAGCTGATGCAGACAAAATGTGATCAATGAATATGTAGATATGTTTTAAAGCATGTATGTGACCGTCCATCCCAAACCAGACGTAAATGCCACCTCTTGTCATTTTCACTTTTTTAAAAATTTGCAAAAACCATGCTTTTAGGATTAAAATGACACCGTGACCTTAATGAACTTCACATAATTTCCAGAAGTCAGGTTATGGTCCGTCAAAGGTTGTCAGGGAGTAAAATGTATAACTGAGATAAACACGTTTAAAGATCAGTAAGCCTGTTTAAGGTCTTAAAAATATGCAGATTTATTTAGCATTTCCTATCATTTTCTTGAAATGAAACTTCGCTGGTATTTTGTAGTGCAAATTACGACCTTGACATGTATTTTCTGGCATTTACGGTTCATACTGGCTGGACAGCCACATATGGTCTGGGAAGACCAACGAAATTCCAAAAAGGAGATTTGATGCTCGTCACCATTTTATTGTCAATCATGGAGTAATTATATTGTACCTCCAGATTTGTTTGGAAATTGCATGTCCCAATAGCTGGGCATTTTGCCATGTACATTTGAGGGGTGCTCTGGCAAAATGAGTGGAAATTTGCAAATTTCATAATTGAGTTTATGACATCTTTTAATTTTCTATAATCTCAGCTTTTGAATGATATTTAATATGTCACACTTTCTTTCTCCATCCCCCATTTAGAGATCAAAATACAAGGCAGTCAACTGATAATCTGGCAATAAAAATTAGCTGTAAATTTGCCAGAGCAACCCACATATGTTGCATTTCCAGCAGAATCTATTGCCACAGGTACAATAACTCGTCCTCCATAAGACACAATCCTAGATAGCCAGCATTTAATAGGGTTTACATGGCAGTCAAATCAAAATGGCAGCCAGTACTGATTCCCCATTTTAATTTCCTTGGGGAAAACCTTCTAGTTACTAACTCTATTGAAAATAAAGGTATACATAGTTAGTAATGTTAGAAACTTGAAACCATCACGATGGACATCTAATTTTTACTGGAAATAGACAGATATTTAGAGTCTAGAAACAAGATAGTTGCCGATGTCTCTATTGGTGCACTATTTGGTATTATGCACTCAACATGGAAGGAGAGAAACAAGTGGGCAATTCCTGATGTCTAATCTTGTCCTGTCTCATCACCTCGTTTAGGCTTTCGCCAAGTTAACCCAACTTCAGGGGCGTAGGAACCGTGTAGGCCATGTGGGCTTTGGCCGCACCACTTTTCAGCAAGAAAAAATAAAAATAAATAAATTTAAATAAATCTACGTGTTTTATTATGGTCCTAGCATCAATAACCATCATAAAATAGTACTGTATATATTCGTTATTATCAACTAGGCCCTACTTCCTTCTAGGGCTTAATTTTTACTTATTTTTGATAAATAATGGGCCACAGGCCGCACCACTTAATGCAGGAGGAAGACCAGAGTACCTGAAGAAAAACCTGCGGAAACGAGCATGGACTGAAAATCAAATGTACATAAAGCGCCGGGCACGGGACTCGAACCCGCGACCTCATTGGTGCAAGGCGAGGGAACTACCGCTGCGCCAACCCGTTTCCCTATCTGAAGAACCCATCCATTTCACTGTCTATAAATATTAGAACAAAGGTTTGCTCTTAGGCAGAAACAATTCTGCATACCTTTTCATTGTTTTGTCAATTTTTGCAATGACCATTTCATGGCAGAGGAAGTAATGAACTTTTATGGGTTTTTTTTGTAATCCTAGTATCTTTTGGTATTAGTTGACTCCATAATATGAATCCCATACATGTTGTATTTACCAAGTCAGAACAGACTCCCTCTAGATTCATCCATCACAACCCATCATATTCGCTGTCTGCACGTATAAATTACCTGCCTCCTGACATTCCATGGGGAAGCTGTTCACATTACACTGGTAAAGGTCTTAGCATTGTCTTATTCCTTTAATTTTTTCTTCCCTGTTTTTGTTTGGTAACTTTAGAGTCTGAATCATCAAATTATTTAGAGCATGAATATAATTAAAACATTATAGTCAATTCATGGCTAAAACATGATTGCAATTGCAAAGATTTGAGCTGTCAACTTTGACATATTTCTCATTTTTATTTTTGATGTTTGAATGAATGAAAAGAATATTTCAATACCTAATAAACTTCTGTTATCTTATGCCAAAGCAATGCATTGCTTCCAAACATAGCATTCAAGTGCTCAAAATCAGGCCCAAAGCCAGGATTTTTTCAAG
Organism: Ophiothrix spiculata; assembly: GCA_000969725.1. Taxonomy (NCBI): domain Eukaryota; kingdom Metazoa; phylum Echinodermata; class Ophiuroidea; order Amphilepidida; family Ophiotrichidae; genus Ophiothrix; species Ophiothrix spiculata. The sequence goes on from JXSR01S069990.1 coordinate 93,701, forward strand.
GGGATGCGGATTTTCAAAAAGTAGACCTTTTGGAGGAAAAATTTTCGTTTTGGTCGACCCTAAACAAATTTTAGTGGTTTTGACAAAGTGACAAGCAAAAAAAAAAAGAAGGGTTTTAGCACTTTTGCTAGCATTTTGTGCAGTATTTTATTAAAAAAACGACCTACATTTACGTATTTTGGTGCTTTGGGTGTTCTTTTTGGGACTTTTTGTGGACCTTTTTTGTACATTGACCCCCCTGGCTACGGGCTTGCTAAAAATTATACTTATAAATAAGTCTTATATAAGCCAATCACAAGAACTTGTTGTACCAGTTCGAAATGTTTACATAAAGCTTCTTGATTTCTGTCAACTTAGTTCTAAACATACTGTAGTAAGAGGCGCTTGTAAAGCATCTATAGGCGATTCCCGGGATGTCATTGACAAGTCAGGACAGACTCCCCCATGGATTGTCCCCATGCAGAACCTATCATACACACTGTCTGCACGTAACAATCCTTTGCCCCTGACTTTCCACAGAGAGGCTGGCCAAGAAAAAAAATGTTGTGTTGCCCTCAAGTGGAATTCCTGAAAAAATGAGTCGGTCGGTCGGAAAAATATTTTTTTAAAAAACAACTAAATTATTAAATTTGGGAGCATTTTCCACTATTTTCATAATATTTTCTCAAAAAAACACCCAATATGAGCAAAATTGGGTGCTTTCCCAACCCTTTTGTTTTTTGTGAATAGGGTCAGTCGCTGAGGGCAACACAACAATTTTGTTTGGCCTAAAACATCACACCATCATCAGTTTTGGTAATTCTTAATTGCATTCTTGGTTTATGGTAAT
>JXSR01S069990.1:94579-108414 GCA_000969725.1 Ophiothrix spiculata
TATTTCTAAAACCTTTTGTTTTAAAAGGTTTGTTGGAAATATATACTTTAAGGATCCCTAATTTTTATTTACCATACCTGGAAATTGACCTCCCAACCTGTTTTATTCATTTTCAACTTCAGTAGGCCATATCTCAAAGAGGGTATAAAAAAATAAACCTTTCTGGGAACTTTTATTATACTGATGAGAATTTTCTGTGAGATTTATGAATAAAAATGCACGAATCACTTTAAAAACTGGCTTGTTTTTGACAGTGTTGACATTCAACCCCAAAATTGGCTCATTTATTTGTATTTCATCATAGTGCCAAAAAAAAGTCATTTGTCATCAGAAATTCTCGTAATTTTTATTGTTTTTTCTGGGACTTTCAATTTTTTTTTCTGGGAATGGCGCGGCCACGTTACCACAGATTTCGAAGCCCTGATCTCAAAATTGACTTTGTCGCAATGATGTTCCTTTGGATGTAGCACAGCACATATACTTTCAGTATAATGCATTCAAGCCTAGGGCACAAGATGGGTTGCCAGTGTGAAAACGCATTGCATCCACAGCTGAGCGCATTCCCGACACCCCCTGGGATAATACCCCATGTCACTGACACCACCTCCCTGGGGGTGGACATCGCATAGAACTAGTATGATACGGAGGTGGATCGCCGTGTATAATTCATACGAGTACAGCTGTGTCGTCAACCCCTTTTGGCTTTGTAGGAATAAACTGGTAGCGACAGAATAAGGATTCTATGAATGAGTCGACATGATGTGCTTTCATCGCTCCCAATTTGGTTATTATTAATTTAGGAGGTTCGGATTGATTTGCATTGAATTGGGTGACGGTAAGGTTTGTCACATTATATGAGAATCTGACTTACTTTTTAGCATCAGATAACACAGCACATCACGGTAATACTAAACAAGGTTTTTTACCATCATATTATAGTAGAAGGGGTTAAAAGATTTATCTCAACACATCTTTACCAAAAATTCAAGCATCACACGTGGGTTGGGCAAGAGAGGCTTAAAATGGAACTAAAAGACTAAAAACTGCAATGATTTTTTTCAGAGTTCTTTTTTTTTGTAGTTTGTAGACATTTTCATTCAGAATTTGTCTTGTGGTGATTAATTGTTAAGAATGATGTAAATTGTCATACTGAATGAACATTTTTTGTACAATTTTACAATTGTGTAAAACATCATCATTTCAAGGAGAGATTAGCTAACCATGAACAGATCAAGTTTGTAGAAATCAATATCAAACATTCACTACCCATCAGTATGTTCTTGAAAATGTGCAATAAGGTGAAAAAATACATCTCCATCTAATACATTATGCATTATGTGAAAATTTCGAATGAAAATGCTCATTCAAAATGAACAGTTTACACCATTGTAGAAAATTTACACCAATGATAAAATTCTGAATGAAAATGACTACAAAAAGCATATCTAGCTCTTAAGTATCTTAAATGCTATTATATTTGATATCAGTGCAATGTTTCATCCTAACTATACCAAAGATTGCAATGTTGACAGTGTGTACTGAATTTAGGAACAAATTTGTTTGTTTTAAAATTTGTCATGTTTTGCATATTAATAAGGCCAAAAAAAAAAATTGTTTGATTGCCCTTTCACCTCCAAAAAAATTTGGGTCGGTAGGTCGATTTTTTTTTTTTTCCCCCCCTTTTTTTTTTTAATGGAACAAGATATGGCGATATTGCAAGTTGTGTATTACACGTATACATTTGAAACACCAATCTCAGCTATCAGGACTCTCTCAGAAACACCCGAATTCTTAAACAATCCTTTAAATGTCTCTTCGAGGTCGACAGTACATACTTTACTGCAAAGAATCGTAGCTCCTTTAACAGCCGTATACGATACAGCATACCCGTAAGCCGCCATGTTGTTATACAAATTCTACCAATCGGTTCATGCATAAATATTTATTGCGCAACAGAAGTAAATGCTTAATACGAAATATTTTATTATATTTTATTTTTTAACGCTTACAAGTTATAAAAATATTTAGTTTTCTAAAATCAAATCAAATTAAACTTATAAAAAATGTATTATTTATATTTTGCAATATTTTACCTGGTTAATTTTTACCATACATGTGCACGAATCGCCCGTTAAACCTAGTTACTTTCAGACACATTCAGACACAATACGGAGCACAGCTTGGCAAATTTAGCTACGATATGCGGGGGTTTATTTCAAGTTTACGATGTTTTCGACAGTTTTAAAACAACATTTTAGAGAAAGTAAGTGACTTACACCCATAAAACTTCAAAAATTGCGAAATCTGGTTCTAAAAAAAAAAAAAAAAAAGATAAAAACGCGACCAGGATTTTTCCATTTTTTGGGTCGGTCGGAAAGGGCAATCAAATTTTTTTTTTGTAAAATGCTCACCATCATGTTCAGTATGCAAATCCACTTCTAGAAATATATACTTTTATTTGGATTTAATCATTCGTTGCTGAATTACACAGTATAAAACATTTCTGAAAACGAAGGGTTGACAGGGCCCTTTATTAAGGCGCCTGATATTACTAATTAAAAGCAATAAAATATATTACACATGATTCTGACCATAAGCAGTGTTCATAAAGTGGGTTTCCAGCATGAATTAGAATGAAGAAAGCAAATAACATTAACACATTTAAATGGGCATCGGGTTCCACAGATAGGGGGCAGGTACAGAAAAAGCCATATTTTCCTTATGACTGCAATGTCTTTTGTTCAGTCAAAAAGATATTTAGAAGCTGAACATACACCAAAACATAAAGAGGTATATGGAATGACCAAGTTCAGTGATGTAAGATGGAGCTTGTCCATTAACAGAATGGTATATGAGGAGAAGTATCTTCTCCTCGATTTGAAGGTGGACCAGCAGATATTGTAAGTCCAACAAAATGGGAGTTATGTGAGCAGATTGCTTGGTACGTGTGAACAGTCATCCAGCCATATTTTGTTTCAGTTGCATGTGATGAACTTATCTGTTCTTTTGGTAGATTAAATAGAAGTGAATTCCCAATGTCCACCAGCTAGGAGATGATATAGGAGCTGTTCAGTGGCCTGTGGAAAGATATATCTGTGAATTCATCCCAGATTCCTGATTTGAAAAGATGCAGATTTGACAGTAGAAGAAACAGGTGTAGTCAGAGTCACTGACACCCTGATTTCGAGCCTGTCTTACTGGGGCTATTAGCCTGTTTCTACTCAAATGTAAAATATAAATCGATCGTGTTTACGGTGTAAGAAAACCGTGTTGCACTTACACTGCTCTGTTTATACGACAGAATTCGATTATTTTTGGTTTAACTTGATGAAATACCGTGTACTACCCCGGATGTACGGAATTAAGTACAGGTTGATTGACCTTTTGTGCGGCGATACATTGTGATAATCGGATTCTCATAACCGGTACCATTTCTACTGAATTGCAACACGTTATTTAAACTGCAATAACCACCTCCAGAGGTGGGTACAATACACAGGTAATTGTCTTACATGGATTTTGAATAAACCGATTATTTTGTGTTTCTACTGGATGACTTACCCGGGTTTCTTAAACTTAATCGACATTACCCGGGTAAGCATACTTGAGTAGAAACAGGCTAAACTTTGATTTTATCAAGTTTCTGTTTTGAGCCATAAGAATGAATTCTCTCTTGTTATCATTATGTTTAAATCAAGAAAATCCATTTAAAACTTCTTACCTAGACATTGTAGGGTTCCTATTGCATTATCCAAATCAAATAGGATTTTAAGCATCCATCTATTCTGTAATCAAAGGAGGTGAGTTTTTTTTTAAATCACATCAGGTTAATGGATTACCCCTTTAAATTTATGTAGCCAGAAAAGCGAAGTAAATGTTGTAACAGCTCTCTGCATAATGGGGCAATTGAATGAAGTATATATGAAAAATTCATGGTTCGGGTAAAGGTTATTCGCTGCATATAAGCAGGATGTAGCAGCTTAATCAATAAGATGCTAGCAACAAAATTGATGCTAAATGCCATGATATATGTGTGACCTTAAATTGTTGACGTGTTATGCTGTGATCTAGTTTCAAAATCTAGTTTGACAATTTCAAAATTCATTCGGAAATCTTCGGAACGTCGATCACATGGCCGTTTTATCAACCAATCATGTATCACGTATGAGCCCATCAACATGTACTTTTGTAAACAAAATTTTCCGAAAATTCTCTCACATTTGCAGTGCAATAAAAGTGAAAAATAATTATATTCATACCCATACATGGTTGGAAGCAGTAATTTCTAACAACTTTTGGCTGGGGGTACCATATGCTCACTGACAGAAAGAGTGAAATTTCCATTTGTAATCGTCTGATTAAGCTTACAAATGCCCGTCAACCTGGAGCACATCACACTAAAAGTGACTCTTTAGTGCTAACCCTAATTACAAGTTTGAATTTTTACGCAACCAGTTAACGAGAACGCGAACTTAACATTCTGGTTTTTGTGTTAGATAGTCACTTTTTCTGTTGGCAATTGCCAGAAAGGGTAAAATCAGCTTCGGAAATTCTTGGACAGTCGTGTTTTGAAAAGGTCTATAAAGTTGATGTGAAATATCAATCTGGTTTGACTGCCTAAACTCCATCAACCTTGAAGTACAAAGTTAGCAACCAATTTACGCTCATAACTAATGTGACCATATGGGAAATAATTATTCTCTATAAATCTTGAAGTATGCAACAAACAGTCAATTAACGTACAAAAACCAATATGACCATACGGGGAAATAAATTAGTCTGTAATTTTTTCGAATCATAAGAACGTATCTTGCTGAATATTCAAATGAACTAATATGATACAGGTTTGTCCACATAGTAGCAACAAAATGAGCCAAAAATAATACCAAAAACATGAACGATTCATGTACAAAAATATTAATACGCAGTGATTTGGTCCTAATCAATCTTAATCAATCATTTCTAGTCTCTTACACCATACAAAACCACCAGTTCACAATTTTAAAGAATACAAGGGATATGCTATGAACCTGGTTACAGAGTCTGATTGCTTGTTGCACACTTCAAGGTTTATAGAGTATTCTGTCGGACGCAGTTGTTGAATTTGGCGTACTCAGTCCTTGTTACTGGAGTGAAACTTACTGTGCGATGTCTATGGAGTGAACCAATATTTCCACAATATTTTATGTTTCCGCTCTGATTCATTAAAATTTACTTACAATAAAGATGAAAGACACATTTTTGAACAATATATCAAAGAAAGGGATTGATACAAATATTAATTTAGCTGAAAATGTAAATTTTGTAGACTTTTTCATTGACCTCCAATGCAATGTTTCACGCCAGGGAGTAACATGGAACAGCCTCAATTGACCAATCAGAGGACAGGATTCTTGTCTGTGACATCAGTGCATCCAACAGAATAGTCTGTATTTTTCAAATCATAACAATGTACTCAATATTCTTGCTGAATATTCAAATGAACTTATATTCAAGGTTTGTTTGTACAAGTGGTAGCAACAAATATAGCAAAAAACACAATAAAAATCATGAACGGTTCATGAACAAAATACATAAGAACGCAGTAATTTTGTCTTAATCAATCCTAATCAATCAATGCTAGTCTCTAACACAATACAAAACCACCAGTTCACAATGTTGAAGAATACAAGTGATATGCTCTGATCTTGTAGCAGAGTCTGATTGCAATTCATATTTCAAGGTTTATAGAGTATAGACTTAGCAGATGTTGAAGAGTTCCTAAGATAGGGTTCCTAAGATAGGGTTCCTAAGATAAGTGAATGATCAAAATAAAATCGGATTTTAAGTATGCATTTATTTTGTAATCATCAACATAATGCAGATAGAAAGGGGTGAGGTTTTAATCACATCAGGTTAAGGGAATACTCCTTGAAAATGTACGTAGAAAGAAAAGCAAATGTTGTAACAGCTCTCTGCATAATGGGGCAATTGAATGAAGTATATATGAAAATTCATGGTTGAGATAAAGGTTATCCCTATAAGCAGGATATGGCAGCAAAATCAATAAGATGCTGGTTACAAATTTGATGACAAATGTCATGATATGTGTGTGTGACCTTATGTTATTTATCTTAAACTGGTCGTGTGCTGTGCTGTGATCTAGTTGTTGGCTATATAAAGTTGATCAATCTGGTTAAACTGCCTAAACTATATACACATTGATTGATTGCTCTTGGGCTAAATGTCATACTAAAATTTGCTCTTAAACGGGAAAAACTTAAAGGGACTAGCCTAGATTCCACTTAGAATTAAAAACTTATGGAAATGCTCTAAATAAAGCTTAAAAGTGTAGTAATATCAAAAAAGTACACAAATGTACACAGAAATGGCTCAAATTGAGAGATAACTAATTTGCAATATATCCTTCTTTGATGGATCAATAATTTATTCAATTAGGAGAATAATTTACAAAGACAAAATAATTATTCGCCTTGACTGCTGTAATTCTCTCCTTGTGGGCCTTCCTGACAACGATCTTCAAAAACTCTAAAGACTACAGAATGCTTCAGCCCGTCTTGTCACGCTGACTAAACGCAGAGATCACATCACTACAGTGTTACAAGATCTCCATTGGCTGCCTATATCTAAGAGCATAGAATATAAGATCCTCCTTCTGGTGTTTAAGACTTTCCACGATCACTCTCCTGCGTATCTTACTAATTTGCTCAGCCGCTATACACCCGCTCGCACTCTCAGATCCTCATCTCAAGTCTCTTTCGGATTTCCTACGCAGCGTCCAAGAACAAATTTCTATGGACAAAGATCATTCGCTGTTTCTGGACCAAAACTCTGGAACAATCTGCCTTCAATAATCAGGAAAGCTGCTCCAATTATGACTACTAGTCAGTTCAAGCGTACTCTCAAGACTATACTTTTTGAAGACTATTTTCAGTGACTGTATGAGAAATTACCTATAACTTTCAAAATTTTCTCCTATGTACATGATTCTGTTTGTAACAATTTGTATTTGTAAAGACTGTATATTTCTTAGGTTTTGTTACAAGTATGTACAGCGCTCAGCGGGTTCTTTTTTATGAGCCCTCAAAAATAGAAGCCTAGTGATTCAATACCAAGGCCTGACAGCTCAGGTGATAAAACATGTATATAAATAATTTGTGTGGTGTTCTAGCAAATTGAGCGGAAAGTCACGATTTTCAAAATTGAGTTTATGGCATATTTTAATTCTATATAATCTCAGCTTTCAAATGATGTATAATATGTTGTACTTTCTTCCTACAATTTTCATTTAGAGATCGAAATACAAGGCAGTCCACTCCAAATCTGGCAGTAAAAAATTGTCGCAAATCAATTTTAAAGTTACTGCACTCTATAGTGTACAACAGCAAAACGCGATCAATAACCTGTGAATTATTGCACTTCTTGGTATAATTGACCTACAAAACGTGAGATATATGTTAACACTTATACATTAATGTGCTTTATGTCAAAAAACTAAATTTGATCTTTTCATCATATTTTTACTTTATCACCCATTCAAAATCTTCAATCGCGACTTTCCGCTCATTTTGCCAGAGCACCACTCATTTGGTGATTCAGGATTCCATTCCTAGAGTGTATTTCCAAAAAAGTGATTGCAAGTACCATTCTGTTAGCAGTCAAGTTAGCTCTAATGGTAAGGCGCTCGAATGCGGTGCGGAAGGTCCTAGTTTCGAACCCCGCTGGTGCCAAAAGTTGAGTGTGCTTTAAATTCCCTTGGACAAGGAACTAACTGATAATTGTCTTGTGGAAACCCATACAAAACTTGGGGAGCTGATCCGGGCAGCGATGGTGTATATGTGGGCTGATCAAGGTTCAGCACCTCTAGAGGTTGCTGCAGAACCTGAAATGATGCTTGGTGTGGAATGGAGCTTACTTGGGCCACAGTGGTCAGCGAACACCTGTTAAGTGTAAAGAGGCCGAGTGGGATAACAAATCTTGGTGACATAGTGCACTATAAATCCCCAGTATTTATTTTTTATCTTATTTTCTAGTACATTCATGGTGAACAGTTATAAAAGTGATCGGAGCTAAAACGAGGATAGGAACAATCCTATTGAGTTGCAATCGTTTGTAAGTATCCAAAATGTGAATAGTTACTGATTCTATTAAACAGCATTCACTAAGGATCATGGTCCGAATGCTTCAACTTTTTTTCAAACTTTTTGAGATTTTTGTACCAAAATATTGCTCATATTTTTCTCATAACCCATGTGAAAAATATACTTATAAGCAAGTCTTTCAAGAAATGGAAGTTACAATTTTGTGTAACTTTATGACAGATTATTCAGCTTGTGAATAGCTTCCGATACTTACAAACCATTTGTCACTTTTAAAAAACTTAGGTTTGAAACACAAACCCATGTTGAAGGATTTGAAAGAATAAAAAGTCTCAGCCCTCATGAGAGAAAAAATGCATTCATTAATAAAATCAATTTTGACCTTTAAAACAAAATTCATTTTAACACTTAACTGAATAAGGGGGGTACCATGGTACCCAACAGTTGGTTTTTCGGTTCTCGCATTTTAACACTGCAATATTTTGGGCTGTTAATATTTGTAATTGCCTAAATATAGAGTTGTGCTACTTTTGGCGAAAAAAAATAGATCGACCACATTGGTTTGAGCTAATTAGCATAAATTAGCTTTTTTTTCAGGGGGTGCAAAAAATTAATTTGTCCATAAAACCGCCCCAGAGTAAAATTTTCAAATTTTATTTCAACAATTTCAATATATTCATAATCTCCTAATTTGAGCCAAATTTCATCAGAAAATTCCTTCGGGAAGTGGGTTTTTCAAATTTAGGCCAAAATCGAGATGTAACGAAACACAATTCGGTTATTTGGCCGCCATTTTGAAACGGCACATGTATTTTATATTTTTTCCCTGAAATATGGTTGTGATTAGTGTACCTAAATATGGTGTAAAGATTATTAAAAATTTCGGATGGAATAGTGGTTTTTATAAGGGGGGTACCATTGAACCTATCCCCTCTCCCTTTATGCACTAAAGGAAGTGCGGTGTACCTTATGCAGTAAAGTGTTAAAGGTAAACAACAAGTATGCAATTCTGTGTTATTAGACTATAAGCGCATTAAAGTGCATGAAATATTCATGCTGAGATAAGGTTATCACAATGTTTCAACATTAATGTAATCAATAGGATGCAACCTTAAATACCGTGACATTTTACTGGATGACCTTACAAAGCACGAGCGAGGTATTTGTTCTGGTCTGATTCCGTTAGCAGTAATTACCACACGTTAGTAAAGTTCAATTGCTACGCTGAAAAGTATCAATCAAATATTATTCTTGGTTTAAATTGCTTTAAGGAACATGCTCTGAAACAGGGAAAGAAACTCACGAATCATGATCCTTCTATCGTATATCGGGACCTTATATGATATTTAACCTTGGTATGTGACCTTTCACCTCACCATAAACCAAGTTTGGTTCTTTTTTTCTAATTTTATCTGAAATTTTCAACACTTATTTAACATACCTCGAATTTTCGGATGATGTGCTTCATCCTTCATGTGGAGTAAAGGTGAAAAAATACTATTTTGAGCTATCAAACATTTGGTGCAACAAGTCTTTGTTATTATATTAATTCCAATGCATCTTCTAATCAATAACGGATGATTGGTGTTGAAAATCACCAAGCAAAGAAAATTTGGTGGAGTATTGATTTTTCATCACCAAGCATCCGTTACTAATAGAAAATACATTGTCACTATATATCAGATTATAAGATGACAAAGACTTGATGCACCAAATGTTTGGTAGCTCAAAAAAAGGATAATCTGACCTTTAGACTGGCAACCCAGAATCGAGGTCAGTGACCTTATTGACACTTGACCTCAAAATTGAGTTGTAGACTCTGCCACATCATCTGAAAATTCGAGGTGTGTTAAATTATTGTTGAGAACATCCAATAAATTACAAAGAATGATTTATACCAACACAGATGAACTTTTATTCTCGTAAGTTTGGTTCTATTCAGATTTCAACCATTTAATTAACCACATATAATTGTTTTTTATTGTAAGCCAGCACCATTAGCATTGCTGCCTGCTGGTATTTTATACCGTGAATAAATAAATAAATAAATACATAATTGAGGTACAGAAATGTTCTAAATAACCTGCCATGTCATCTGATGACCCTAATGAGGTGAAATCTAAAACAACTTCTATATTTGTAATTTTGATATAATATTAAGCTGACTGCATCAATAAAAGGCCTACAAAGCATTTGAGCATCAATATTACTAATAGAATGAAATTCACTCTGGACAGGTCCTCGTTCTCTTGGAGGGTGCTGCATAGAAAACAACTTCAATACAAAAGTACAAGTAAAGGCCTTTTGTTCCGGTGTAAAAAGGACATAAATGGAGGTGTATAACCAATTAAAGCTTGATATTTCAACACTTACAATTCATACCTGCAAATTCATTTCGGTACATGAAAAAACAAGAACAATAGAGTTCATAGAGTAAGCAATTTTAAGAATATTTACCACACTTTTTGATTATTATTGAGAATGCAAACAAATTGGCAAGAACAGTTGCAAAATTGTACCATATATCAGTCAAGGGTTCTTATTTTTGGCCACTCAAAACTTGATCAGATAATGAAAACAAAAATCCAGAGTACAGGTCCAAATTACTTGTAAATGCAACCCATATTATGGATTTTTGTTTACATTGTACAATATATTTTTTATTTTGCCTATAACTAAAGTAAACCTTGGGGATGAGATGGCTGATCATGAATTTCCCCTTTAATAGTGCCAATTAATAGAGAAGTGTCTATGTATATGAAATATTTACACTTAGATTAAGGCCGCCAGACAGTGCATTTACATATGTGAGCTTATAACACATACATGTAATCAACAGAGAGTATGGTAGAAGAATTAAGACATGCAACAAACTAAAAAGGCTACCATGACTATGGTGGCACGCAAATGTGTTCATTCCTTGATTGTGCAAGATGTTAAAAATTGTATTTCTAAATGGTATAATCTTAACAGATCCTAAATCATGCAGCATTTAATGTTCGTTCAGACATTGTAGTTTTACTCTTACTATGTATTTTGGGTGACTGTGTTTGTTTGTTTTGCTTATATATGATGGCTCACCCCGAAAGGGGGGACTTTGAAGATTATATCAATTTTGATTGTTTGATTTTATCTGTTGCAGCATTTTTTAAGCTTTAAAATGACAGGCAGAAGAAAAAAAATTCCCCCCTGAACATGGAATAGGCAGGAAAAACAGTAATTTCCAGAAAAAAAATGTTCCCAAATGGGGTGCGAAAAAAATTCAACCCTGAACCCAACTTCCTGCACCCCCCTGGAAATCTAATGGTGCGCTCCTTAGGAAGCACTTCAAAACTGGCCGGTTGCTATTGTTCCAACCAATAGCAACCGCCCAGAACTGGCAGATAACCGCGTTGTAGCGGCCCCTTAGCCACATTATAATAACATGTCCATCTTGTATAGATTAAGAAAAGTGTGAAAGCTCAACATATAAATTGTGCTGTGTAAATGTCATTCACATGTGTCTAGGCCCAGGCTAACACCTTGAGTATAATGACCTAATCATAGTCTTTGCTCTAACTCATGGACTTGTACACTAGATTATTGATGAACACTTTGTGCTTAAGGTGATAAGGTGCATGGTTGTTGGAATTAGCTTTAACCAACCACCTTAAAAACAATTTCATCTGTTAAAAATATTGAATTTCAAGAAACTAGTAATTAGGTTGTATATAATATATGACTTGGACTTGATGCATGCTGCTCCATCACATTTCTAAACACATCATTATCAAGTCATTCATACACTCCGCGTGTGCTGCGCGTGTCACCTAGCCAATCAGAACGCAAGAATATAAAGTACGCGAAGTGCAGTGGATTTTCACAATGCTTGTTGCATTCCGGTTTGCGTGGCGGGTGTTTAGTGCGTGTGAATGTTTCATTGTTTTTGTCAGGTGATTATTTATTTATTTAGTTTAGAGAAGTTTTGGATTTTGATGGTCAAATTAAATATGTTAAATGCCTTATTTCTTTTCTCTGAAACCAGTTCTGAAACCAGTTGAACCAGTTCAACTGGTTTTTCAACTGGTTGTAGAATTTCCGTCACGGAAAATGGAACACTTCCATTTGGGATGATGAAAAACCAGTTACTGGTTTTTTCCAAGTGGCCGCACACTTCTAACTGGGATGATGAAAAACCAGTCACCAGTTGAAACCAGTTCAACTGGTATCAACTGGAATTTCTTTTCACTATTTTAACTATGTTTGTGTCATTAGAACTTCAATTGATGTCTCAAGCTTCGTTTACTGGGATTTCTTAATGCTTTGCAACTGTGTTTTATATCAGATGGTTTGCAACTTGTCAGATTAATTTCACAATATGTATGTGTAACATCTCAAGTATCTTTGACTATATAAATTCTATGGTGTTAAATTTGATTTATCTGATATAATTATTTCTGCAATGATTTCTAAATGTTTGAGGTTATTGTGTTTGATGTGCAAAGCTTAACATGAAGAAATTGATTATTTTTCTCAGGCGAATGACTATTCTAGCGATTAAAATGGTAAGAGTTCCATATTGTGAACCATAGCCCAGTTTCAAACTCACTATAACTGGTATCAAATGAAACCAGTTCAAGTAGTAGGATCATTAGATAGCAGTTTAAGTGACAACAAGTAAAACCAGTTCAATTGGTATCAAATGAAACCAGTTGAACTGGAATCACTGGAAACCAGTTGAACTGGAATTATTTGGAACTAGTTAAGTAAACCAGTTCAGAACTGATATCAAATGATACCAGTTGAACTGGATTTATCTAATACCAGTTGAACTGGTTTCATTTGATACCAGTTGAAGATACCAGTTCAACTGGTTTCATTTGATACCAGTTCAACTGGTTTCATTTGATACCAGTTCAACTTGTTTCATTTGATACCAGTTCAACTTGTTTAATTTGATACCAGTTCAACTGGGATCAACTGGTGTTCTCAAAACAGTTGAACCCAGTTACCAGTTGAACTGGAGTCAACTGGAACATTCCATTTTCTGTGACGGAATTTCATCGCCCAGTTGTAAACACAGTTGAACTGGTATCAAATGAAACTAGTTGAAACCCAGTTCAACTGGGATCAACTGGAATTTTGACATGGGTGATTGGTACCCAGTTCAATCAAGAGGAATCCTAAATTTTCAACTGGTATTCAGGAATGTTAAATTGGATCAACTGAGATTTCATAACTACAACAAATTCCAGTTGGACCTAGTTGAAACGTTCAAACCAGTTGATACACAAATGGTATTCAGAAATCTAATTTGGATCAACTGGGATTTCAACTAATACACAAATACCAGTTGGACCCAGTTGAAACCTAGTTCAAACCAGTTAATACATCAACTGATATCCAGAAATCTAATTTGAATCAACTGGGATTTCATAACTACAACTAACACCAGTTGGACCTAGTTGACACCTAGTTCAATCCAGTTGATACTCCAACTGGTATTCAGAAATGTCAATTTGGATCAACTGGGATTTCATAAATACAGCAAATACCAGTTGGAACTAGTTGAAACCTAGTTCAAACCAGTTATAATCATAGTTAAGCACAGTTAAACACAGTTGAGATTTCCAACTGGTTTCAACTGGAATTTTGACCTGGGGTATGAATTAGATTAATAAATTTGCATTCCATAATGCTTGTAAAATGAGACAAAATCAATGAACTTGCGGTAAATTTTGATTGCTGTCCAATGCA